>CM023458.1:20809578-21089578 GCA_013339765.2 Haemaphysalis longicornis
AGATTTAACGCGCCTAAACACGCATTCCGGTGTGTTGTGCTAAGTTCAGACTACCCACGCAAAAGCCATACCCTGATCTATGGACGTAAAAAAACTGAAATTTCACAAAGTTCGGTTGCCTGAGACGTAAAGTGACGTATTCTTTGAAGTTATTACGACAATTGCGGCAGCAGTCTGAACCCGGCCTAATCTTCGCTACCTAAAAAGATTCTGGTGGAAAGACGCTGGTAACAGGCCCAGCGGTAATTGTTGGATACGTGCCATGCGTGGTTTTCGCTCCGCCTGATTTTGGCCTTTACGCCGTGGTTTCAAGAAATAATTTGGGCGCGTGACTTTTTGGAATTCTACAAACCACCGAGACCTTTATTGTGATTCATGTCCGTAGTTCGCGAAATGAGTGACTTACACTGATGACTTACAATGGGACAGTAATTACTTGCTTACTGACTGTAATAAATGCTACCGCACAGGACACAAAAATTTGCTAAATAGATCCATCCCAGTACCAAAAACCTCGCTTACGTTCGTGAGAATGGAGTAGGTTCCTACGCATTGAATACTGCAACAAAGGACATGCGGGTATAGACGTTGGTCTGGTGAACACTGTATTCCCTTGGACCTGTAAAATAGTCATCGCGATGTTGTTTAATTAAAGAATAAAATTCAGCCTAGAAATCGAAGCACACCACAGGAGGAAACTGCGCTGCTGCACAAAGCCTATAGCGTGGAGGGCATTTTACAGCTCTTCAGTAGAGAGGGTTCCTATGAAGACCGCATTGTGACAGCGTGTTTTCGAAAGCGATTCGTAGCATCCTTTCTCAAGGGGTTTATAAATACCCTTATATTTTATGAGTCATTGTTTTTAAGTTCTCAGGAATTTTTAAATTTGCTCTAAATTGTTTCCTCTGGGTTGACAGGGGGTTCTTCGGGACCGA
Organism: Haemaphysalis longicornis; assembly: GCA_013339765.2. NCBI lineage: Eukaryota > Metazoa > Arthropoda > Arachnida > Ixodida > Ixodidae > Haemaphysalis > Haemaphysalis longicornis. Next base: position 20,810,514 of record CM023458.1, read on the forward strand.
AACGATGATGTTTCGGGGCTAGGTCCTGGTATCCGTATAAATTTTTTGTCATATGAAGTTTTGTATGAGCGATGCATTCTGACTAAAAACATTTGCAGTCGTTTTCTGAGTCAACGTATTACAATCGGCAGGGTACCATTTAGAATATTAACAGCCGTAACAATTGCAGAATTTTGCTTTCCGTGGCTGGACGAAAGGGAATTCGGAAACCCCCGTATAAAACCCGAGTTGAAGGTGGTGATGGTGATATCTTTGACTCTTCAAAAAATCATTTAAAAAATACCCACTTCTTCTGACTTTTGTTCCTAATGGAAATGTTTATTCGAAATTACATATACATACCCGTTGAAAGACGGGCAGAATTTTACACCGAGCAGAGATTTTTCTGAGACCACCCAAGCGAACACGAAGCCACTGTGTTATCTACAACAGCAAGGTGGTCCAGAGGATGTTGTTTTTAGTACATACAGTAGTGGCGATATTCATGCCTGTACATGGAAGTCAAAATCTGTGAACTCGAAGGTTTTTTTGCGTGCAAATTTACCGCTTTATTTCATGCCTAAACACTACGAAAGCTAAGTGATTTGGCGGCAGAATATTCAACGAGCCTGTGGGTAACCGCACCAAGTAATCTGCATGGTAAGTAATTTGACCTCAATGTGTGCATCAAGACCCCGTGTAGATGTTTTGTTTCTGAGAAATACGTACTGGAAACAGCCGTTTGTTAGGCTAATGTGCTATAAGGCTAAAACTTGAATTGCCCTAACATGCAAAAAAACATCGTCGCTGCTACCGTGGTCATTCCCCCATACCAAAAATGGGCGCCGATAAGTGTGTGCACAACACATACATTATATTTTGTGGTATCTCAACCAGGTTGTCCACAACGTTCATCGTCGCTAATTTTAAAAGCTGCGTGCAATAGAACAGTTATCCCGGGTGTACCGTGTGAATGCAAGTAACTACAGTGTCACCCGTTTGTTTGTCAAGTAATTAGCAAGCGAAGAAAAAGAAATAAAAGCGAACAAAGAAATCCGCGTAAGATGTCGCAGCAACGATAATCTTGATACTTATCACCAGGCATTCGCTTTCGGACCACTTAAGCAGACTTGAGTGCTAGCTAGAATTTTTCACATTGCTAGAGTTTGTAGAGTGCGAAACTTTTGGTGAGGTGCGATAAAGCCAATCCAAGTTATTATCGAATAGAGACTAATAGGAAACTCGGTTTTCGTTTGGTCACGTCTGAACACACTGGCTACTCAAGCGAAACAAAAAGCTTGTTGGACTGTGCACAACATACACATATTTTTTTTGTGCTTCACTCTTGGTTCCTAGGTTTCGGTTGACTGACCCGTTTTTTGCTTTTCTGTATGCGCAGGTGCCTGGCGCGCGGCTCATAAAGACGTCTGGATCAACCTGCGCTTCCGCGAGAGAAGCATCGTGGCTAATGAAAGAGAATGGGATTGGAACTGGATTTGCAAATGCTTGCTTGTGGTCCTGTGCCCGTTCAGTGGTTGTTCAATTGAAGGAGACTTTGCGCGTGCTGGTGGCCATGGCTGAAATTTCCCAAAACCGATTTCATTTGTTTTGGGGGATGTAAGAAATACACCAGTGATGCCAAGACAACAAATGCGCAATCTATCAATCTTTATTACGTACCGCGAAGATGTTTCCTGCCAATGGCATTTAAAATTACTGCAAGCTCGGGTACAGTTCATTTGTCTTGAAGCTGCCTGTGATACTTATTTAGCTACGTAAGTATCAGCCTTGGTATCTCAGAAAACAACGGCAATGCTACCGTGAAATGTCATCAAGGTGCTAGAGCAGCACATTACATCGGAATGCCCACATGTACGTTGTAATCGAGTGAGCATAATTTGAAAAGCATTTTCGGCTCTGGAGGCCTGGATCTATCGACTCCTTATACCTCAACAAAGCGCATTATTCACTCTGCTAAGGTATTATTCTAGACAGAGCAAAAATACATGAATTTTTGGAATGGGTCGTTGGGTTTTTTTGAAGGGGTTTCTCCTTCCCTGAATACCACTGGCCATTGGGTGTATGCGCCGTATCACGCAGTGCATAAAGGTAAATCATTGATTCGGTAGTCTTACAAAGCGAAGTGGCGTGCCGCAAGCAACCACGCTCGCGTCGGCTACGTATGGCGAGCGAGACCTGCGCCCGAAGAGCATCTCGATACATTAGGCGTGGTCATATCTTTATCCCTGGCCCATCCCTCTCTGTGGGTACTTGCCAAACACTTCAAGAGCATCATCATCGGTCGTCGTCTGAGCACTTAGTAGAGCAGCTGCAATTACCTTAAAATAATTCGGAGGGATTACGAAATTATTACAACAAAGATCAAAATGTAATGACCACAAACCAAAAAAAAACAAAGAGCACTTCTGCAAAAAATCAAAGTGCAACAAATGAAATGAAAACACAAAACCACCAATTGAGGAAAACATAACCCTTTCATTTTCCCGAGCGTTAGTGTAACGGAATTGCTTGTCATAAGTTATTTTATATCATTATGTTACCGATTATCGGGGACGTTTACGTTTCTTCAATAGCTGCACGCTCTTCGGCGGAGCGAATCGTAGGCGACCTGCACATGCCGCGCTAGAAGGTGAACCACCTGACGAAAGATGCGTAAACGGATGTCCCGGTGTTTTTTAGCGCGCGTTAGGTTCTAGCACCATGCACAAACGAGTTCCCGGGTGTTTTAGTACCTTGACTATATGAGATGACGATTACGACGACGACGACGGACGAAAAGGGAAGCCAACAGCCCCAGCCCCTAAGGGGCGTCGCCCCTAAAAAAAAGCTGCGAAATCCCTATAGCGGGCCTCGCGTTGCGTAGCAACCATCATCGCCACAGCGGGTACAACACCTCCTCCATGAAACCTCGACTCGACTACCGCAACGCCTCGCAGGCGTCGTGAAAGTACGCGCCGCCGATGTACCCCATGCTTTGGCACGTTTCATCGCCTATGCTTGTCGTGATTAAAGTGATGATATCAATGCGTATGACGATGACTAGTACTAGCACAGTGCAACCCATGGACGAAACATGTAAGTACAAAATTTAAAACTTGTACAAGTCCGTGGTGACCTGTCGTGAAGTGCTCACCCACAAAGAAATACTGCAACTTCTCAAAGTTTAAAGTATTGTGGGACTTAGTGCAAGCTTCAACAGTACATGAAATGTTTTGATTTACATTTATTTCACGTGCTCAGCAACTTGGGAACTGTTGATTTGAGGAAAACATTATAGATGTATCTCCGAAGGACTCTCGCTGTTCACAACTTTTGTGACATCAAAATTCAATAAATTACGTATACCACCGAAACCCCATTAAATATGTCACCGTGCCTGCGATATAAGAGAAAATTTATAAAATATTTTAGCGTTTTTTTTTGCTTTCTAGAGGTGCTAACTTCTAAAATTTAAAGCTATACTGAGTAATTATAGGTTTTTTCAGCATCTTCCTCTTCATGTATAAAGTGATCTATGCGTTGTTTGCTCTTCTACAGTCCATCCCACAGTTATCTACAGCAACTTTATTATTATTGCTTTCCTCACTACGTTGTATCAAAATTCTCAATTCAGCGAACGCTGCACACATCTATACTTGCCTTGTTTAAATTAGACTAAAATCACTCAATGCACTAAAGCTAATGTGACATTACACGGCCAGGTCTGTCTGAATGCGATTGCAATTAGACCGCATATCCTTCTCCAAACACCCCGTGACTTGCATGCGCGCAGGGAATCAGTCATCCGGCACTAATGAAATCACGACCCTCTTCGATGCAACCAAGCCATTGTACACGCAAAAGAAGTAGTAGAAAGTGCCAAGTGCTGGGCTCAATGCAGACGCCTTTGGCAATTACCGCCGTCGTACTGCAAGTGCTGGTGCTACTTCCAACGGAGGCTCAACTCCAGAAGTAAAGACACATCGAAATCCACTTCTGGCCTATCAAGAAAAATTCCGGGGACTTCGACAACCACCGTGCCCAGGCAGCGCAGAAAGTGTATCCCAAGACCGGCCCTTGATAGCCACCTTTGAAATGTCGGGCCAGCACCAGGTCCTGGCAGCCACTGATTATACTTAATGAGCCAATATTCAGCCACAGCACTTCCGTTATTTGTCCGGCCGCCCATGTTCTGAGACACAACGGAGATACCCGGCTGCCAGATATTGAGTTTACTTTCGGTGGTCGATGTTCAGGAAAACAGCGGCGAAGTACGGCCTTAGGGAAACTTGTTCTTTTTTTTGGGGGGGGGGGGAAGAGGGGAGGGGTGGGGAGGTTTGTGTGGGAGAGGAAAGCGGTCTTCAGCCGAAGCACGGCAAGCGACCGGCCGTAAAGTATTCGTATTCTTGTTGCAGTTGGGGTTCGGAAGGAGAGAGGACGGAGTGCGGAAACCGTGCATTCGATTTCCTACGCTCTAGCGGGGAAGAATATTTCATGTCCTCTAACCTGTGCCGTTTTAAAGAACTAACACAGTTTCACCACTGCTAGGAAAAAAATTAGTGCCCCTGCATTTCTGTGAAGATGTATGATCGTCGAATGCTGGGCGTAGTCGACACAGTGCATGAACCAAACCACGTTTATTCGTAATTTTCAAGTGAGCCTACTTCCTATTCGTTTCACTGAATGAAACACAGAAGGATTCAAAATTTATTCTGTCGAACAAACATGAGGCTGCCTGCTTCCCTCCTGTGGCGTAGGCATCTTAGTGCTTCTGCAGCACCAACCCAATGTGCTCGACCAGTCAAGAAAACAGACAGGTCGCATCTAGCTGTTCGACGTCCACGTGTAGGCCTCCCGCCAGCACAACGGACGTTTTATCAGTACAAGAATGAAACCTATAGTTTCTCATTCACGCCGCCCACACTCCTGCCACTCCCCGCATGTGCACGCATAACTCGCCAACCGCTTATGTGCGTGTGCCTGAAGAAACAAGACAAGAGCAAAAAGGAACACCAGAGCGGTGCCAAGTAAAGCGGCTTTACTTGAATGAAAACTGGGGATCAGGGGGAGTTGAGACACATACTGCTTTGCAGTAAAAAGAACGCTTCCTATGCTGAAAAATGGTTCTTTTCACACTTAAATTACTGTAGAGCATAAAATTATACTCATAAGACTTCCTTCCTAAAGCATACAGCAGCTTGTAAAACTTAAGTGAAGTTAGGCAATGAAAGTAGTTTAGCAAAGTAGAAATGTGTTACAGTCTCAGCCAAGGCCGAGGGTACAATGACCAAACTTACAATGCGATAGCCCAGTAATTCATGCAGTGAAAGTTAAATATAATCATATTTTTTATTCATCAATTTATTACACACTCCATTGCCTGTTTAGAGCAAGATAGTGTGTCAGAGTGAGAGAGAGAGAGAGAGAAACTTTATTACGCAATTATGTGAGAGTGGTTCCTCAGTCCAGGAGCCCATGTTCTGTCCAGGCTGCCATAGCCCTGGTCACCAGTAGGAGCTGGTCCTCAGGTCTGCTGTCCTTTCACAGAAGCCCCGAGCAGAGTTAATCATTGCTATTTATGAGAATACGCCATGTATGTGGCTCTTTTATTTTGTGGAGACAAACAACACGCACACGCGCGTGAAATACGACGGCGTGCGGGAAGCCAGGAGATCTCTTGAACCAGAAGTGGTGGGAGCTATGTACCCTTGACCCTTTCCAGTTTTTACCGGTCCCCTATTAGCTTGCAACACATCCCTTTTGTTGATTTAAATATAAATCTCGGCTTTTGTCGCATACGACACGAGCTGACATGATTGTTGAGACCTATTCCTAAGATAAAAATTTGAATCATCACCACAGAATTTGTTCACCCGGCGCTGTGTGTAACAAAGAAGCCTGCGGGCCTCAACACAGAAAGATGTCTAGCTTTTAGTCAGCCTTTATTGTCCCACCAATTTTGTCTTCCTGAGAACGCAGCAGAACTTGGCTAATATTGGCTGACCAGGCGAAAAGCACCGTTACAATAAATGCATGTCCTAGCTGTATTCTGACGTGCATACATAACCTGCACTAATAGTTGAGAAATGTAAAAATTGAGGATGTGAAGGAGACACCAGTGAGAACGATTTGGGTGTGGACAGAGCACAGAGCTTGCTTGAGCCTGTGCTCAGTCTTTCTGTATTGACACCGTGACCATGAATACACCTTTTTAAAACAGCTACCCCTGCATGAAAAATTTCCTTTACAGCTGAAATGTTTTGACATTTTGCTGCCCACTACATGTAGTGGTGCAGAACTACCCTTTCAGCAAAGAAGCATACATCATTTCCTAGGACATTTGAGCATTTGTGTATACAGTCGAGCCCACTTATATATAACTCGGTCATCCCGCAAAATTTGTTCCTTACATTTTCAGTTGGTAATAAGTGGAATAAGTCTTTTGTCCATTGGAAACACGACGCGGATACAGCAGATGCCCTGACCTAACGGCGGATGGCCCTTGTGCAGCGTTGGCTACAGCAGAACCAGTGAGAAAAACTAGTTCCCATGTGCAGGAAAGTAGCAAATCAGATAGGGAAAACATGCGTTACGAACCGTCATTTTCACCGCTTCTAAAAGATTCCATCAAATATCAGGTGCGATGTTTGTGCGAACGACTCGAAACCGACAACATACGAGCACATATTCCAAACTTTGAAAATAGAGCAGCAATGATTGAAAAGCTAAGAAAACATTACGCGTCGCTTACGCTTCTCTACCGACCAAAATAGAACTAATGATGTACAACGCACTTTTTTTACACATAATTTATTGTCTCCTTATTTGGGGAAACACCACTCTTTCAAACATCAACAGGTTACTGCTATCGCAGAAAAAAGCTGTGTGTGCTATCGCCAACGCACCCTTCAATCCAACACGGAACCACTTTTCACAAAACATGGCAATCCTAATGATGTATTTATTTACAATTATATTTTACCTTAACGTGCGCCAAAATCTCGTACACACGGGCGTTTTTGCTTTTCGCCTCCATCAGAAAAGTGGCCGCCGCGGCCGGGAATCGAAACCACGACTTCGTGCTCAGCTGCGCAATGCCTTAGCCACTAACCACGGGGCGGTGCGCCCGGACATTCTAATAAAATGACGCGTTTCTTTTCAGAATGAGCCAGGTCCACCTAACGTGAATTTCAGGGACAAGCGGAAGTTTATTGCTGAACCTAAGCGGAACGCCGTCAAAGCTATTATATAATAATTTTACATGTCGGCGGCGGGGTCTTCATAGGACGCAAGTAATCAAGCAGTATGCCGTGAATTTGAGCAAAAAGGGGTGAAAAGTTTGGATTTGACTCATATTGAATAGAAACACTCACGTTGATGCGGAATTCTGATGAATACTTTCTTTAAATTGACTTTCAAGCATGGCGCGATTGACTTTTGGTGGAAAATTAATTACAATTATGCAACAGCGTTCAAGAGCTATCGAACCATACATAGAGAGCCGGTAAGTCCTGTTATCACCATTAGCAGCTCTTTCCGAAATTTTCCCTTCCATGGATACTTTCTTGGGCACGACCTGAATACACGCATGAAGCACGCAGGCTCTTCATTGCTTGGCCATGAATTTCCAACACGCTTCACAAGAAGGCTGCTGATATCTTCTTCTTCACCTTAATGAAGTGGTTCGTACTCTGAGAGGGTGGCGCGGGGGAGGGAGAGTGGAGGCTTGCCAGAGCTTGAAAGCGGCTGGCTAATTTAGCTAAGTACTAAAATGGCAAATATGGAAGAAAAAACACATAACAAGAGTTATTCGCAGGAACGGGTGAGACGAAACGAAAATCATTGTTTCCCATCTCTCAGTTTCATTTCGTTCACTTCTCTCGTTCACTTCGTCTGTTGACATCTGGGGACCAATCTCTGGCCGACCTCCTTAATTGCCGTTTGAATTCATTATACGCCACTCCGAAAAGCAAACAAAATATTTCCAGAAACACCTAAGAAACAGCCTGATCAGTCGATGCGAAAAGCAAACTCCCATTGGGCAAATAAATGTGGCTCATTTTATCAGTGAAACAGCAGCATCTACTCTTTTGTGATACGATCTGCGTGTACGTTTCTGTGGCCATATCTCAACTATTTTCTTGCCACCCCGTTTTTAAAAAACGTTGCCGAGTTTTTCTGTCACTGCAGTTTATCCGAGTTACTTTCGGTTTCTAGATATGGCTTATTTAAAAAAAAACGCCTGAATTGTATTCAACTGTTTTGACACAAGAACAATTATCGCAGTGCGGATTCTGCGTCACTCCAACGCGAAATAGGTAACTGTGTGTATTCACAGTACAGCTGCAGATGATGACATAACGTTTACAGCTTTCGAAGGAGCTGTTTCCGGAGTCTCCACTTTAATTTTCGGTCAGCCGTGTACAAAAGGCAGCGCGTATTTTGAAGATCATTCCATTATCTCTTTTGAAAGAAAAACGGAGACAGCGACCAAAAGAAACTGTTAAAAACTTTAAAAACAACAAACAAGACTCTTCGGCTCATGGACGGCCCTGGTTGGTGGCCAGGCCTGGCGCAGGGCGGTCCGTTTTTTCCGTGTTCTGTTCTTCCACTGAATTACGTTTGCTACGTACCTAGGAGGGCAGAACCAAGTGAAGCTTTGCGCAGCAGAAATCATGTACGCAAAAAGGTCCCTTCTAGCGAACGGAACGCTGCCCTGATGCCTACTATCAAGTATGGCTTCTGTTTACAGCTTAGTCGAGTGTGCACGGCGGGCGTGTATCACAAATCGCCCAAATTCAGTGCGTCAAGAGCGTGGTGAGCATTGACGAGTGCGTTTTAGCTCTAGAAGTTTGTCATTTGTTATCGACTGCGTTTTCACGGTGTATGAAGAAGGCTGCTGTGTAAAAATCGTGTTGTCTAGGCCGCTCCTAACTGTTCACACAAGAGTGAACCCCAGTTCGAACATCATTGGTCCACGGTGACCTGGGATGTTCATTTTATTTGGTGCTAAGTTCTTGTCGTGGCTAGCACGAACCACATGACGACTTCGTGATTATGACGCTACGCCATGGAGAAAGTCGACGCCATGGGTGGGTGTGACTTCGATCGCTAGTCCACGCCCACGAATGGGCCTTGGTGGGCTTGATTGCCATTAAAACTTGGAAAAAGCTCAGGGAAGAGTTTCTGCGACGGCCGAGCTGAACACGTAACTCTCGTAGCTGCCGATTCTTCAGCGAGGTTTGTTGTTCACGGTCGCCGTAGCAGGCATATTTATACCCCCGAAATTTTTCAAGTGGAGGTGGTATTCGAGCTTGTTTTTATCTCTATAAAAGTGCTGTGCATTGGCTGTGCAGTCAGCTGGCGACCGACCCAGTTTGCGAAGACTTCGAGGCAGCTTTCGCTCTGTCACCGTTGAGGGTCATTAGAACGTTGTGTGCGTTGCGGTGTTCGCGACGGGCAGCTTCCGCCGAAGCGTTGGTAGCGACCGCACCACCGACCGCCACCAGCCGACAGTCAGTAGGTGTGTCCGCATTACGATCACTAGAGACGTGTTTCCCTGACCTCCCCTTCCTTTTAAGTGGTTCGCCTGACATGGCTTCCGCAGCGTCTACCGCGCGTCTATCTGTCTGAAGCCGGAGTGTGCGCTTCAGTATCGTCTGCTCACAAAAACAATATCGGCCGAGGGGTTGCATGACCGTGTGTTTAATTTATCGTCAGCGCAGGCAGAAGCGTTGTGTGTTGCACACCTTTTGTGAAAACGTAACTGGCAGGATAGCGTATACAGTCTATATATACAATGAACGGCGCTTATCTATTCTCAGAGGTTATCTCTACACAATTCAACGGGTTTTTTTCACCGTCCCCATCGTATGGCTGGAACGCAGGGCATGGAAGCGAATAAAGGGGAGAGTTTAGAGCCCTGATCTTTTTATTTCAAGCAAAACAATGTTTTCTGTGTGGTTTCCTACGTTTTTGGTACCCGTAAGCCCTCAGACAAGAAATAGCGCTGGTACGTGCAAATATTACCTGATTTATTTATGATGCAGGTTAATTTAAACGACCGCAAATTAACATTTTGTATACATCAGATACGTCTTTTTGCATTCTTCTCTAATATTAAGGACCACAATGACCCAACAAATAAAAATGAGCTTTTTAGTGTACTGTATTTACAGATTTAAAAGCTTAGGAATAAAATTAAGAACTCCGTTTTTTTTATAGCGGCAATTCGGAATTTTGACTTCACCAGACCTTCGTCTTCATCGTAGCGACCAGCTCCTCTTAAACGTAACAACGGTGACGTCTATCGCTGATAGGCATCACTGAAGAACAATTCCACAGAACACCAGCACATTTGGTTTCGTTTTTTATTCGCTAGAGGAATTTTTAATGTGATGGCGTCAATTCATGCCACCAGGGCCGAAAGGTTTGAAAATGAAAGCCGTCGGAGGCACTTCAATGGCTGCAGCGCTGATCTGGAGGGCCGTCAGGTGGCCCTCAAGACACTGCATACTAAAAATGCAGTGCGTGCACCACACATTGTGAAAATGAACTGAAAGTTTACGTTGGCCTGGTTCGGCACACGATGTTTCGATTGATTTATTGAAGGGCTTTAACGCGCCGACGCAACGCAGGCGATGAGGCGCGCCGTAGTGGAGGGCTTTGAATAATTTTGACCACCTGGGAATATTTAACGTGCGCCAAAATCTCGTACACACGGGCGTTTTTGCTTTCCGCCTCCATCAGAAAGGCGGCCGCCGCGGCCGGTAATTGAACCGGCGACCTCGTCCCACACGATATTTGAAAAACAGCGCAGAAAACTTGCACGAAGTGGACGCAACGATAAGTACTAACGAAAAACTAAGGGAACTGTTATACAGCTTGACAAACAAATAGAGGAACGGATTGGCGTACTCTTTCGTCGGTGCCAGAAAGGAAAGAACCACGAGAGGTGAAAGAGCTTAAATCAGCAACTACGTAAGGGGAACACGGTTAATGTCTAAAAGAAACCGCGACAAGCATTTCTCTTTTAATTACGAACTCAATTCTCTAACTTTTCCCTTAGATTGCGCTGGTGCGTTCCCCTATATCCTTTTGAGGTCCACCTATGGAGATATGTCCAATTTATTGGACATCCAAAACCACGCGACTATGCCTACTGCGGCGCATTTTGCGGTAGAACCCACTTGTCCAATATTGTAGAACACTATTAGCACCATCTATGAGGTTTAGTTGATGTTGAGGCAAAGGAGACAGCAGTAGGGGAAAGGTCATGGCGTCGTTCAGCAATGGGGTGTTCGGCTGCGACTCCCGGCGAAATAAGTGCTGGGTGCAGTGTTTCGCGACCGTTTTAATTTTTTATATAACCTTAACTGAAAATTGAAGGGAGCGTGCTGAATGGGAATTGTTAGTTGCGCGCCTGTTTGCTGTTCGGTGCTTGTGATTTTGTTTTGCATGTTCAACACATTGGACACGAGTACACAAGCGAGTCATTTGGAATATACAGCGCACTTCAGTGCGTTATACGCGCATTCATTTTATTGTTACACTTGGCATTTCTGCTCTGCTTTCCTGACATTCCTCTTGTGCCGTGCATGAAATAAATGGCGCCTTTTTTGTAAGGGGGACAGGACTTAATACGTCAAAAGGAGAACTGAAAGCTTTTTAACAGCATACCTGTTTAAGCTTTTGGTTGTGCCGTCACTGAACAGAAAAAAAGAAACTGTCGAGCGCACGGGACCAGATGTCTTGTGAAAGCGATCAGTGGCACGTACCCATAGAGGGGGATTGGCAAGGAAGCGGGCGTAAAGAGGGTTAATGCCCACAAAATGTACACTGTACAAAAATTTGTAAGAACAATTTTGGGCTCACTTTTCTTTGTACTTTTTTGGCATTTGCAGAATTTTGCTTATTGTAATGTTCTTCAAGCATTTGTAATAGTTTCATTCAGGCAAGTTGGCTTGTTTTACGGCAAACCAACTAGCTTAGAACATACCTGATAAAGTTCTAGTGCCCAATCAGTTAGACATAGTGTCCTACTAAAACTGCCGATGTGACTGAAATAACAACTGTCACTTTTCATCTGTGTAGACTACATTTCTTAGTTTAAAACTCTCACAAACATCTGTGAACACAAATAAACCCGGAATTCATAGGCTGTCAAATCCAACATAACTTTCCTTAGTCGTTCGTCGGCACTTGTGGTTTTCTTCCCTTTCGTATATTTTTTCTGAGCTGTTTTTCAAGCAAAAAGAAAATGTAGTTCCTGCAGCGAGACCAAGATTAAACCCCTGCCACATAAAGAACCGACACAAAAATCCACGAGCGGAATATTTTTGAGTTTTTAAATAAATTTCTTTCATATTTTATTAAAAGCAGTACGAATGACAATGAATACCCCTACGAAACTTCCTGTCTCTTCACGACTTTACGTACTGTTCTGGATATACGTTTCACTGGGCCTTCCACAACGTACCCTTGACATGTCATCACCTGTCTTTATTCACTCATGTCCCTTGTATTTCGAGCTACTTCTATGCCACGCTGGTTCAATTTCAGTCAAGTCCTGATATTCATTTTTTGTATTTTTTTCCTATATCTAGATTTATTTGAAAATTTATTTTGCACAGTAATAAATTGTCACTGAGCTGTGCCCTGCAGGTAGAATTTTTTTTTCTCCTACACGATCTATAGCTTTCCCCTTTAATGGGCATGTTCCGCTCACCGTGTAGAAGCACGAAGAGTCCCATCCAAATTCACCAGCCGGTAAGCGTTCGTCACCGCTGCTAAATTTTTTACTAATTTCCATTGCCCAGGCTAAGTGACAAGTCCACCTTTTCACTCTCCTCTCCGGCAATAGTTTAGTTCTGTGAAACAAGAAAACCTTTTGTTCTCGATTTTAATTTACGCCAGTTGCGAGCACTTGGGGAATGCTAGGACTTTGGATCTGTGCGCTAAGAGCGAAATTATAAAGGGTTTAAGGTAGCCCGGTACCGCGAGTATAAAGAGGAGGATAGTCGGATACCCCACCATTGGTTTTGTGGCTGTCATTGCCCTCGTCGGTTGAAGTCACGTTTCCGCCGAAACGCCACCTGCTTTCGTCTATTTAGCGGACATTTCCCATCGCGTGCAGCCTATATATCTTTTGAGCATTCCCAGGAAAATATACGGCAAAGCCACATCTTTCTCCTGCAGGGTTTAAGTAAATCTCATTGTTGCGTGATGGCAAATATTAGCAACACCGCTGTTGGGATAGCCAAGGCACTGATAAGTCCCAGAGGTTTTGTTGCTTTACACGGTGCAACAACTTGAGCCACATGTGTTCTCGTAACATCCTGAAGGTTTTTGTAAAGATCTTGCTTTACAGCAGGTACGACGTTTGTATTTGGCGCAGCACATCTTACGTTATTCGAATTCATACGTCATGCTGGGATTTCTCACCTGACCTTGTCTTATATTTTACGCCTTAGAAATACAAATCTTACGTTATTCAAATTCAAACCTCAAGCTTGGAATATATGTCTAACCTTGTCTTACATGTTACACCTTGAAATAAATAATATTTTGCACCGGTGCCCCTAACAATGTTGTCGAATAGAAACTCCGTCGGTGTTTTGAGGCACCGATACTTGCACGTATGTCGCTGAACAGATCTTTTTATCCTGGCGTCACTGTCAGTAAACATCTTTGTGCACCCAAAGTTGGGTCTTATTTAAACAAGCACCACCCGCACATTCCTTCACAAACGTTCCCGACCACTTAAAATTATTCTTAAGAAAATCCCTGATGGCTCAATCTTTGGTCACTTTATTGATGACGTGGTTACGAAGTAGTTTGCATTTTTTATGTGTTAACCTGTTAGATGGTTGCTTGGTGTAACAAAGATATGGGGATTCGAAGAGCTATAGAGGAGCACTAGGGCCAGCATTCATTCGGCACCAGTAGAAGCGATCTGTGTTGGCCAATCTTGCCGCCAGCTTCATTCGGCGGGAGGAAAGCAATTAAGCCAATCAGTGTACTTTTTTATAAATGCCGCCAGCTAGGGCGCTACTTTACATATCCTCCTCGCTCAATACAACAGGGAAAACGACGTAAATGAAGATCTGGAATCAGGGGCGTAGGGAGGGGGGGGGCTTATGGGGCTGCAGCCCCCCCCCCCAGAAATTTTGACGCGCTGTCATGCACGGCGACCAAGGCAACCACCTGCGCCGGAAACCATCCTAGGATTTTGTCCAGAACCCCAGGAGTCCTGTCTGGAAAGCGCACCAGCTCTCCCTTGGTGGCCCGTTTCCCTCCTGGTGGTCATTAAAGTTTTGAGACGGCGCGCGCGCTTCGGGTCGCCGACAGACATTCAAGCTGACAATTCCACGTCGCTTTGTCGAGCGCCCCCCCCCCCACCCCACTCTGTGGCCGCTCACGCCGCCACACACCGCGCACGGCACTTATCCCTTTTTCCGCCGCCGATAGGCGACTAATTGTTTCCCGACGGACCCCCCATTCTCGTTCCACGCGCCCCGCCGTCCCGTTATTGCCGCCCTCGTTGTCAGCCAGACGACGTCGCGTTTTCAGGCCGGAAAGAAGACCACACGTAGCCGGCACGAGACACGCGACTAAATGACCTGCGCGACCCAATGTTTCCAAGCCTAGATCCCCAGAATGACTGGCGGGAGAAGCCCATTCAACCGTCTCGCGGGGACACCTGCAGGCGAAAACAACCCTTCTACCCGCGGTTGGTCCAAAGTGCTCGGGATCGCACAAAACGAGGGCCACCCAGACGGCCTCGTTAGTTCGTCATAGCCCTCCCTGCGAATACTTGCCGCAGTTCGTCGACCTGCCCGATACAGCAGCGGCCAAGCCTACCACTTCCCTCAAACCGAGGCGCCGACACCGGGCGCTGCGGCATCATTACAAACAAACGAAACGATGCGCAGCGCGCGTCCCTTCTTTGAACCCGCCCCGTGACCGCCCGCGTCAAACCCAGAGGCGCGAAGTAATGCGTTTCCGTCTGCGCTCCGCGCTTTTTATTCATCACCGCATCCCAATCGGCGGGAAAAAAAGAACATATGACAGAATAAACGAGCAGCTCGCGATTTTAGGAAAAGAGGTGCTCGAACTTAACAGGTGCCCTCAAGTGTTTGCACGTGGTTTCGTTTGTTGTGTTTTACTTAATTGTTTTTCGTCTTTTCCTTTTTTCTAGTGGTGGGAGAGAGTTACCAACGTTTCGGGGTTACGGGGGCGTTGTCCGCCGCAGTTTATGCACGGATTTGCGAATGCAACCAACCAGATCGCCACGAGATACTGATTGGCACGTGCGTCGTGGGCGGAGCCTAAGTGACCGATCAAAACAACGAGACACGACGTCTCGGGGTCGGATCCTCAGGGTTTCACACAAAGTTAGCTGTCTGATACGCTTATTTTACTTCTTACTCTGCTCAACTTCAACTTCAGTCTGCAAATATTTTTTCTTTCGTTTAAATATACTTTTAAAGAAACCTCCCCTACAATCGTCGTCGTCAGATCATCAGGGAAGATAAGAACCTTTAGTGTAAATATTCAACTTAATATGTCTTCGGAGTTCATCTGTCTGCCCTTCAATGCCGCGTAGCGACTGCACGGAATTCGGCGTTACAATATGTCACAGAAGAGGATATCGACATTTTTTCCTCCTACGTCCAAGCGTCCGTGCCAAGACACTGAACCCAGCAAAGGTAACTATGCTATTTCTTTTACGAGTTTCCTTGTGTTCAATGTATGGTGCGTAAAATGCATGATCTTGAAGCCTAGAATCGGGTTTTCGTAGGCGGACAGGTATTGGCAGCTACGTTTGCAAAATAGCAACATTATTACTGATAAACCAGTAGTCAAGTGAGGGGAATAAGATGCATTATTTGCGAAAGTAAGCGTTAGCATAACCAACATGTAACAGCAACTCTTTCTCATAAAAGTCAGGTCTCCTGACTTTCATTCGTGGAGACATTTGTTTGCATGCATTCTTTTCAGTACTGAGACCTTTTCTGTATATGTCCTATTTTTTTCCTTCAGTCATGCAACTGCTTGAAATTCAATCATGTTCGGTTTCGAAATCATTATTTCGATGTTGTCGCTGCCTTTCTTAAAATGTTTTCGCCACGCCGGCGTACAATGCCGACGATGCCGGCAGGACGAAAAGCACTGTGGATCAAGCCTTGCGCTGTCTTTTTATTCAGTAGGTCCTTCAGTCGCGTGATGAGACAACCCTCTTCCCCCTTCAAAGAAAAAATTCCTCTCTTTTCAAGAACACAGAGGAGCGCTCCCTTCCATGGTTTGCATAAAAAATCGAAAAAATCGCTACTCACGCTAAAAAAAATGTCCCCTTCCCTGACATGCAATTTTCACGTCTGGTTTTGATCACGCGTAGGATTGAACAGGCCGGATAACCACGGGGGTGACGGAGCTATGACGAGGCGCAGTCTAAAAAATTTGGTTTTTCTACAACTCGTATTGAGTTTGTCGCCACTGCACCCTTAGCCTAGGTGGCACATCTTACGCTGTTTCCCCTAAACACATATAGATTCCGCTTCTTAGTCCGAAAACAGCTTCTAAGTCACAAACCGGTGAACCAGCGCGTTACGCTGAGCATTGCAGGAAACACCTTGCTCGCGCAGGCCAAAGGTGCAGTTTCACACACCGAACATTATGCTACTTATATACATGGCGGTAGGAGCTTATAAACAAAGATGGCGCATTATTGGGTCATTGGGTATAGCGACAAGAGAGGGCTGCTGTTTATTTTTTTCCCTTGTGGTTTGCGCAGGTACTGGTTCAAGACAAAAAATCTCTACTGACACAAGAGACGAAGGACTGGTGCCAGAGCCACATCTGGAAACTCAGAAGCATGCGTCTGTACCGTCTGTACCGACAGGCTCAACATGCTCATCTGGTGAGAATTCGCACATATTTTTCTTATTCGTTCAGTTATTGTGCACAATTTAGAAAACAGATCGCTCATGTATCGAACCACGTATAGTGATATCAAATATTTAACTCTTTCAGATGCGCAAACGGTCCTAACAAGCAAATTTGACATAGGGCTGCACTCGAATTACTCAACAATGGAAGACCAGACCAGATATCAGCTTCTGACATCTCCGTGGATTCCACCTCAAGGATACAGATTCAAATCTACGAAAGATTTGAAGCAAAACCGAAGATTTCAGTCGGCATGGCTCGATAGATATCGATGGTTGAGCTACTCAGACCTTCAACAAGGTGCTTTTTGTCGAGTGTGCGTCCTGTTCTGCGGGCCGGAGGTTGGCAAGGGCCAACATGCACGCACTGGAGCCCTCGTGTCTAAGCCTTTCCAGAAATGGAAGCACGCTCTCGAAATCTTTGATGCGCACGAAAGCACCAAATATCACCGTGATTGTCAACTGGCGGCTGATAACTTTATCCAAACGTTCTTAGGAAACGCACCTAGTGTGGTTGATCAGCTGGACCAGGGCAGACAAAATCAAATAAGAGAAAACAGAAGAAAATTGCAGCCTGTTGTTGAGACAGTTCTTTTTTGCGCACGGCAGGGTCTGGCTCTGCGTGGCCATAGGGACAGCGGTCCTCTGGACTTGAGCGCCGTCTCCGCGGAAAACGAAGGAAACTTCAGAGCGCTACTTCGAATGCGAGCCGATTGTGGCGATACAGCTCTGAAGGACCACCTGGAGGGCTGCCCCAGTAATGCCTCGTATTTAAGCCCAGCGGTACAAAACCAAATTATAGAAATTTCTGGCGAAGTCATCAAAGAAAAGATTGGTTGCAAAAGTAAACGCCTCAGGCTGCTTTGCAGTACTTGCCGATGAAACTACAGACATTGCTGGAATTGAACAGCTTACCGTTTGCGCAAGGTACCTGAACAAGGATACCGACAACATCGAAGAAGTGTTTTTAGGCTTTGTGCCAATACAGGACCAAAGCGGCAGAGCCCTTGCCGACACAATTATCAAATTTCTCATTGACCTAGGAATTAACATGCAACACCTTCGTGGCCAAGGGTATGACGGCGCAAGCTCTATGGCAGGTAGAACCAATGGTGTGCAAGAAGTCGTTCGCGAAAAAATATCCGACCGCATTGTACACACATTGCGCCAGCCACTCCCTTAACCTAGTTTTGTGTGCGGCCTGCTCCATTACAGATATCCGAAACTGCTTTGGGACGCTAAAGGAAACATCGAATTTTTTTTCGGAAATCTGCTAACCGTTCGCACGTTCTGAGAAAAATGATAAGTTTGATGTGCCCAGAGTCCACAAGGCAGCGGCTTCTGGGATTATGCGAAACGCGCTGGGTGGAAAAGCATGATGCAGTGCTTTCATTTGTCAGTCTTTTTGAAGCGGTGATCGCAGCACTAGAGGAAATTCAAGACAATGGCAGTGGTGAAAGTTCCGCTCAGGCGAATAGTTTGGCGTTGGCACTTCTGTCACCAGCATTCCTCGTGAGCCTGCATGTGGCGAAGAATGTGCTTGCATTGACTCTGCCGCTGTCAAAGAGGCTGCAGTCGAGCAGCATCGACATGAGCGCCGCGATGGACGACCTACACTTGGTACAGGAGACTATTCAGAATGACCGAGACAGTGCCACTGCCTCCTTCTCGAAAATATTTGCACAAGTGCAGGCCGTGGCAAACAAAATGAATGTCGAAATCACCAGCCGACGAGCCGGCGTCCGCCAGCAGGATCGTGGCGTTGCATTAGAAAATCCAGAGCAATATTTTAGAAGAACCGTATTCATTCCATTCATGGACTACGTGTTAGCACAGTTGCACCAACGGTTCGAAAAGCACAGGACAACATTAGAGTGTTTTTGTGTAATTGTGCCATCCGCAATACCACCACTGCAAGACAATCGCGAGAAAGCAGCGGAAAACCTCGTCGCTAGTTTTCCACAGGACGTGGACGCAAGGGCTGCTTTGGGAGAACTGCGACTTTGGTGGGCAAAGTGGATGAACAAAGCAGCAAACCTCCGCCCCACCACAGGAATAACTGCCCTCTCTCACTGCGACTGCCAGTTCTATCCGAATGTGCACAAACTGCTTCAGATTCTAGTCAGCCTTCCAGTGACAACTGCCACCGCAGAGAGAACATTTTCGAGCATGAGGTTGTTAAAGAACTACTTGCGCTCCACGATGTCCCAGGAACGCATGGTTGGCCTAGCGCTTCTGTACGCTCACAGAGACGTTGATGTCAGCGTATCAGAAGTCATTGACCGCTTCGCTAAAATTCCCCGCCGAGTAAGCTTTGTCCTTTAAATAGAGAATCAGTAAGAAACCATTGCAAGTAAAAGAAACGATGTTAGTTCGGCTTCATAAGAGTGTAATTGTGGTAACGAATCATTGCAAATTAGTTTTAGAAACCACAGAGATTGCTTCATTTCACTGCAACCGCCCACATCATATTCTAGGATTATCACGAAATTGGAAATTAAAATTTAACAAGCACGTCAAGTACGAATCGCCCACCTTGCTCTGGAAAACCTGGTTTACGCGGCGTTTTTCAACAAACGGTTGCTCTATGGGCTATGTGCAACTAAATGTACCTTACGTAAAACTTTTGTCTTTTAAACTTCTGTCTTTTGTCATTCTATTAATGTCAAGTAGAGCCTTATTTTACATCGGGCACAACGCAATTGTGTTCACACTAAAGCACCTTTCAAATACACATTTTGTTTAATTTTTTAAGCATTTATGCTTCTACCCATTTTACCCATATGATCCTCTTACATCACGACGCCAGTGTTCTAAAAGCACATTACAATTTCTAGGGTAATAGTTTTATTTTTGCCTGGGTTCACTGCGTTTCTATGTGTGGGGTTAACCTCATGTGCTCGCTGAACTTTATTCTTTGTTGGCCTTGTTTTATGTAATATGTACACTGTACAGTCACTCTTGCTTAAATATGTGCGTTAACTGCAGCTTTCCGATTTAAGTATCTTGTTGCTAGGTTTTCTGTATAAATGTGCACTTTGTTGCCAGTGAAACTTTTGTTGCCGTCATCCAAATATAATCGTCTCGCTTTTTTCTCCACAAGTGTACGTTTTTGACTCCTTTTTTTCTGTGAATAATCTTGGTGGAATTATCCGCGGTACGCGACTGTTAACAAGCTGCTCCTACGCCTTATAATGGCGTAAAAGACAGCGGCGTTCAGATTTGTCCCTAACCGTCGCATGTCAGCAAAAATGGAAAAAAAATTCTTGAATGACAAAGCGACATTAAAACGTCCGCCCGCAAGTTGTTTCGTGCTTTTCACGTTTATAATATCCACTGCATGCAATCTTTTGTTAGTTTTAGATGAATGTAGTTCTTTACTTCTGTGTCTTTTGCTTTCATGTTTGTTAAGGATATCTGTTTATATTTTTACATATTTCTTTAAGTGTTTGTTGTTATGTAGACAAAACAAAATTGCATCAGTGATAGCAGTTCTGCAGCAATTCTCGGAACATACGAATACATTTTATGAAGAAATATTTTATTTTTCTTGTTCTTGACAGTACGACGGGTTCAATAATTCGTCCCCAACGTGTAACATACATTGTTATCAGTTAATAGTTTTGTATTTATTATGTATAATATACATAAATACTTATTATACATATTTATCATATCTTCAAAATGAGTACCTCACGCTAATGGATGGAACCGGACTTATCAATTCGGAAACCAAGTGGTAAATGAACTTCTATTGCCTTGTCTATGTTATAACATACTCTGTCCGCTTTGCTATTGCTGATAGCAACTAGTGAGTGTACAAATTGTGTTATTGCCTTATATGTGTATAATTCCTTACCATGGTTGTCTTTGTACACTGATCCTATGTATATTTTTTCTTTTTCGATCCCCAATATGTAATGCACTTCGGGGCCCTTAGTGTACCTAAACAAATAAATAAAAAACATATTTTTAATCCCTTGAAAAATCATATGGAGGAGGTCGAGGTGCAGTCTCAGCCCCCCCCCCCCGAGCAAAATTTCTGGCTACGACCCTGTCTGGAATGACCCGATCTCTGCGAATGTTACTTCCTTGTCGTTACTTCTCATGTCATGTGCCTGAAGGAAGTATACATATAATTTCGCCCTCCAAGCCTCCAGCGCCCTTATGGCGGCAATTAGGGCTACGTATTTCGGTGCGCGCGTGCAGGTGTGCCGGTTTGTGCGCCTGTGCTGCGAGTGTTTTGTGTGTTCAGTGAGTCGCAGTTGTACTCTATTACAGCGCAAGTCTTTCACACACCTAATCCCAATTTCTTCACTGAGCACGAAAGATTCCAAAATCATCTGCCATTCCCTATCCTTACACAGTAGTGGGCATACACAATGACAACAATAGAATTGTTTTAACACCTGGCCCGCATTTCCTGCGCTTCACTAACAAAGTGCTGTATTCGTCGCAGGTCTCTAACAGTATAGGAAAGCAATCCTTCAAGCTATGAGCCAACCACACACACCAGGCTACCCTCCTGGCGGAAACAAACCAGGATCAGCACAAGGAGGAGCCTATCCACTCCAAGGAAATGAAGGTAGTCCATCTTTCACTGGTCATCCTAGATACTCGCCTGTCCGAGCCCCTGCTGGTGCGCAACAGGAAGGTATAGTCGGCTGCTGCACACTCACGGATGTGTATAGAAGGGGAAGTACTCTAAACACAACTTCAGTAGTAAATTGTTAGGGTTCTTATTTTCTGATCCGAAAACTACACCATATTCGCCAGATTGTAAAGCGTACAGCTAAAGTAAACAAGAACTTGCATTTCGCTGTGTATCTGAAGAGTCTGCGGACACTCAATGTACACAAAATAATGCAACTTTATGATGGCTGACAGGATAAACTTTTTCAAGGAGACTAAATAAGCGCAGTCGTGGCATATTATTTGGAAGATATCTTGAGATAAACACCCCCAGGACTGGAAACAAGTCCTCATAGTGATATAATGAGGTGTAGTACGCCATCCGACGCCTTTTGAATGAGGTTAAGTATAGCAGAGTTTGCAGATTCCTATCCTAATAAATAAATAAGTAATGAATAAATAAACAAATAAAACAACCTGCTTTATATGGGCATTTGCGTTTCTGGTAATGTCGCATCACTACATGTCTCGGCACTGCAGAGCTTGTGGATGCGGATTTAGTGGAAGTAGTGAAGGTGATAGAGATAATTGATTGGAGGTCGCTTCTTAATATTGTATTGAGATTTATTCAAGAAGCCTTCTTGCGGACTGCTTTTCTTTTTTTGCGAATTTTCAACTCTTGTCGGTCCTTACAGCGAGGTATATTTGCAACACCTTTCGGGGTTTGCTGATCCAGACCAGAGGACGCGGTGATCTTTTCGAAGCCGGTTTTGGGTGAATGATACCGGGTGAATGCAGTGGGTAGATACGGCTACCCCGGAGAACTACCACGGTGAGCCGGCTCTCTGAAGTGCGCCGGGCGTGAAAACTTCCCCACCCCAAAGCACTGCTATTTTGCCTCAAAATGTAGTAGATTAAACACATAACTGTTCAATTTTGGAATGGATATGCGGGTTTTACTTCCGGCGAAATGTTCGTTATATGGACGGTTCACCATTCATCGCCACCCAAACTCACCGGTGAAATTTGTTGAACAAATAAATCATGGAAGGCAGTGCATTCATTCTGCGCACGGGAATTGGATTGGATTGAATTTGGATTGGAAAAAACTTTATTGACAAAGATCCTGCAGTAGGCGGGGGCTAATTTACGACTCCGCCTCAACGCGGCCTAACGTTGCATCTCCTTTCGCAGCCCTACTGAGCACTAGCTCTTTTTCGGAACCCATGCTTTTCAGTGCGGTGAAGATGCATGCGGTGAAGAATTCATATTGTGGATTTTATACTCGTGTTTCGTCACAATACAATCATCCCTTCAGGACCTTTTTCTCCTTTTTAGATTACTATGACTGAGAGGATTGGGAAATCCTCCTTGTTAATCTACATGTATGCTACTACAGGGAAAGTACCTCTCGTCTCACTGAATAGACACTTGTGCAACTACCTATGATCAGATTTCTTCTGTACAACTGAGTTCGCCTCATTACCCGGCTCGCCTTTCATAGTACCGTGGTTCGATTCCCTGTCAGCGCAATGTTTACCCAACTAAATAAGGTTTGAAGGAATTTCCCTTTGTGAATGAGGCAATATATTGAGCATTCATTACATTGTTTCAATCTTTAGGCAGTCGGGCATTTCAGGTTTCATTCAGCCACCCTTGTAAATAATATAACTGCGCGGTAACACGAGGACAGAGAAAAAGTCACAGTAATACAGGTCACAGGCGTCTTTCTGTGCCTCCTTTTGTGTCCTCGTGTTACCGCGCAGTTGTATTGTGGATCAATACCAACTCGCCCAATTCACTGTACGCCCTTGTTGAGCCATTATTGGCAGGAATGTTTGTCCACGTAGTGATCTAGTGGTTTTTCACTATTACATCTTAATGATAGAATAAATGCAGGACAGACGTTTACATCCCCGTGAAGATCAGAAAGAATAACGTACAAAGGTCTTCCGGGACTCAACATCATCATAAACACTGCACCAGGTCCACCGCAGGGCGAAAGCCTCTCCCATTGACCTCCAATCGCTGCTCTCCCGTGCCGCTCAAGTCCATTCTTTGCCGCCGAAGTTCGTTATTTCGTTCCTCCATCGGCCTTCCCCTTCTTTAAGACCAGTCTCTCACTATCCACTCTATCACACTTGCTGTCCACGGATTGTCATTTCGCCTACCTACTTTGCCATCCCGAATCTATTTTTTTCTTTATTTGAACTATGATATATCTTCTTCTCTAGTTTTCTCCCTTATTAATGAAGCTTGTCTCCTCTCCTTCAACGTTACTCCTATAATTCTTTCCGTGGTCTCAAGACTCAGCCTCAAGTTTCCTTGAGGTTGTTTCGTAGGGCGCCTAGTTTCACCTTCGTGAGTCATCACTAGATAGGCGCATTGGCTGTATATACTCTCCATTGGTTCACCGTATGAGAGTATAAAACTATATAGACGCATTGGCTGTGTATATTCTCCATTCGTTTTATACTCTCCTACGTAGACCAGTGCACGAGGTTAGGAGTAACACCGAAGCATCCTGTGTGCCCAGTGTGTGGACGGAGTCTGTGGACATCGTATGGCTGCCAATTCTGAGAAAATATAGCGGTGTTTGATCATCACGCCCTGGTTTAACTTCAACAATGCTGTGTTCATCTTTCATCATCGAGCCAGGATTTAATCATGAGTGAGCTTATAACGGCACGAACTACACTCTTGTGTCCATGCACAGTAGAGACCACCCTGAACAGTGTTCTCTTCAGCAGATTTCCCTATTTGTAAAGCTTAGTGTCAGATGTTCTTCCACCAAGTGAGGTTATGTCTGCACGTTTATAACACGACGAACTTTTCGGGAATTCATATTTTAAATGTGAGTAGCCGTCACCAGTATCAGAAAGTGGCTGCAGGCCTCGTCTGCAATGGTCTGCTGCTCACTCACGTTACGCTAGCCAATGCACCGCTTATGAATTGCGTCGGGACGATAGCAGAGATATAATATTCCGACTTTTGTGACGCTTCTGGAAACCTCATTGTCAAGCGCGTTTCCTAAATGATCCTCCGAAACCCACCAAATTATTTCACCTGGCCTCGTAAAGAAGGCCAGCTTGAAACAGGTAGCAGCGGCAGTGGCCGGGCCTTTGTCCTGGACTCCAAAAGGCGTTGTGGTGTGGAGACCGGCGTGTGGAAGTGGATCTTTTTGTACATAGAAGAGTACCGCTACCCCGCACAAAGCATTTCCTCTTTCGTTTCAAATAATACCCAATGCTTTGTTCTGAATTGCCACGAAGTAGAGTATGGGTGCTAGTTGGTCGTTCCGGCGTTACGCGATTCCTGGCAGCCTTCCGTACACTTCACCCGAAGGACATGAGCCGCAGCAGAAAGTGGCCTAGCCTGATACGCGCCGCGAGCAGCCTTTGTTTGAATGTGAAGTAATCAATGCCTCACCTGTGGCGTTCAATGTTGCACCAAACAAACGGCTGGAAATGCAACTTACACAGTACGTTTTACCAAACGATGATGATAACCGATGGCACATAACGTTTTTTTGGCACAAGGCGTTTATTTTTCCCATGGCACGGTGGTTTTTACGGAGCAGCACAGGGCGCCGGGTACAGCGCAGTTGGCAGCAGCATAGGAAGCCCTTCCGGAGGCGCTGGAGCAAAAGTAAGTTTCTGAACTCACATCTGAATGTCTGCGAGGGAGACCGCTGTTTTTATCAATAGTGGCAGAGTTTACATAACTGAATGATTGAAGAGAGGCTTTGTAATCAAGTCAATAGAACAAAGCAACTTTCCCGCAGCGCTTCAGCTTTTGGTTCGCCAGTTTATCTAGATCCCTCAGTTTCTGCAAACGTCAAATTGCGTGATGGGCTTTATGATTGACCATATTCCTTCGTTATGTGTGTATACACCCCGGCAAGACTTGCGCCTGAAATCTATTTAAATTAAATATTCACTACTGCGGATATAGCATACCAGTGGGCTGAGGTAGCTATTTTTCCTCTATGTTTTTAGTTGTGCAGCAAACATCTTTCATGTTTTTTCTTTCAAAAACAGGTTTACAAATTAGACATTTCACTAAAAGATTGGTAGAACAAAATAGCTTCTGTTCAGAGAAAATATGCTCAAAACAGAGAACTCGATAAAGAGCCGCAGTAGTGGAAATGTTTTTATTTAGTAATATCGGGATGCGAGCACTTTGGACAGATGTGTACTTAAAAACCAAATCCTTGTCTAGCCCAGGAACACAGAAAGGGGACCACACCAATGTTGACGACCAACAGAATTCCTAATTTTTTCTTAAACACATAAACATGAGCTTCTTGAATTGTTTTTCCTCAGCAAATTAAAAAAAATCAATTGATAGAAACACAGGGCCCGTTCAATTATTCAGCCACTGGTTAACATTAAGCTTTCGTTTTCCTCTCGTCTGTGTTAAACACTTCATTGCAGAGGAGCTTCGTTATGTATGTAGCAGGTATGTATGTATGTATGTATGTATGTATGTATGTATGTATGTATGTATGTCTGTATGTATGTATGTATGTATGTATGTATGTATGTATGTATGTATGTATGTATGTATGTATGTATGTATGTATGTATGTATGTATGTATGTATGTAAGAAAGTATGTAGGTATCTATGTAAGAATTGTGTAGGTATGCATATAAGTGCGTATCTGTGTATGTACAGGGGAATTTAAATAAATACGAAAACGTGAGCGCGCAGCCTCCGACTCATCCTGCACCATCTGGCTGCGAAGCCAGTAAACTGCGCGGGTGCGTACTTCTTTGAGAGCGTTTCAGAGTGTAGCCTACAATTATTGGAAATGGTTGATGAAGAAGCGACGCGGGTAGTTTATTTTTAGGGGCATTTTCAGGCTGCGTCGCCACTCCGTAGTATGATGATTGAAGGGTAAAATGCTAGCTGCAATCAGTCTTCTGCGCGCTTGGCTCCCAAATGTAGTAGATAACAGTATGCTCAGTGGCGACAGAGCATAAAAAGATGGCTCGACATATATAACTGACGTTTACCCTTTATCAAGCATTTCTCCTAACAGTAGGCCACACTCTCAAACTCTTTAAATCTACGCACGCGCGTGAATTACTGGCAGTGCAGGCAGGTGGGGCGGCATGCGTCTTAGGTTGTGTTCTCCGTTGTTCGTATTTATTTATTTTTGTCCGGTACTTATGTGCAGTGAGATGGCGAATAATTATTCCAGCTTCAGTGAATGACCGTACAAAACGTTGATATTAACAGCGAAGCTGTCTGGCGCTCCCTAATCGCATAAAAGCTTCATACAGCGTTTCAAATCCAGCAGGTAAATTCCCGTTCGACCCAATGGAATTTTCAAGTTTCAGTGCTCGCTCCATCTGCAGCAAACTTTTGCAGCATTGAACTTAAAACACTACCACGAAGTGGCTCTACGAGCACTTTTAAAAGTTTAAACTTTTTTCAACGCGGTTTCATTTTTTTTCTATAACAAAAATGAAGGATCCATGAATTTTATTTAAAAGAAAAGTGCAAATATCACCTGTCTGTGTAATTCTTGATTCAAATGCCTCTTTGTTTTATTTTACCTCAGCTATGTTGACAACGACAAATATTTTGAATAGACGAAGTAGTGTAAGAATTATTCACCGATATAAATGTCTCGTATAAACCTCTTCAAACTTCCAGCCCGTGTGCTCGGCGCTTGCTCTCTCCCTCACTATGCTATGCCCCGCGTTATCGCTGCGCCCGCGTTACCACGCCTCGGCCCATGAAACCGGGACCAAGAACGGTTTCGGTGCAGTGGTTGCCCACAAGCACGGATGTTTTCGTTACGACTGCTCAAAGAACTGAAGGCAATTATGTTGCATGGTAAACCTGCTCTCTCTAAAAAGCCCTTCTTGAGAGGTTATTGACGTGCCAGAAGAAAACCCCTTCCGCACCGCTTGCAGACACCGCTTATTGCGAAATTCATGCCACAACTTTTGCACTTTGGACTAACCCGTTTGTAACCTGTGTTTTATACTTTACACAGTGTATAGTTCTCATTTCCAAAAATGCACTATCATGAACAAATTGGTTAGAATATTGCTTAATGCCTTAATTAATGATTCGCCGACATGCTTGTTGAAGTACCACCATCAGCTGCGCATCATTAGAACCAACTCGGTATGTTGTTCACGAAATTAATCTATACTTTCGTCATGAGTACTGACGAATATTTAGAAATAGTTTTTTATGTCGGCAAAGGACAGTTTACTGTGTGACTGCTTAGAAAACCTCCGGAGCATTAGTTCGGTTCTCATCGGTGGCAGACAAAAAAATAACCGTCGCCTTCCTGGGCTACGCGAGAACAACTGCAGTGACGTCACAATAGCAAGCTTTTTGTATACAAGCTATCCGAGCTTTGAAAATTCAAACTGTCGCATTGTTATGACGAACATCCGCTTCCTGTTTTTTGGCGCTGAAATTGTACCGGACAAGCATGCTAGCAGTAAGCTACCTGTAGCCAGTCTGGGTTATCCAAGGATCGTCACACCGAATATCAGACAATAATTCGGGAGGATAGTGGAAATCATGCTTGCAATGCAGTTTCCACTTCAAAGTGAAAAAAAAGAGCGAAAAAGTCTTGAATGTGCCCGAAAATTGACATACGCCTATTTTGTAAGGTTTCAAAAATGTTTAAACTAACTTGCCTCTCATTTTAACAGGTCAAGGGGATCACAATTAAAACGAAAAAAAAATGAGTTCGGAAATTCCACAGCCTAGGCCTGGTTAGAGCAAAAGTAACACGGAAACCATTGGGCAGGCATTTTGCCAGATACCAATAAAAGGACAAGCTCTGCTTGCCACTGTCTATTATTAACTGTTAGCATTTTGCTCCAACTGTTTAGAAACTGACGTTCGTCCGGCGTAAATGCTTCAGAGTATTGTACTTTCCATAGACATTTTTTTTGCTGCGCCACTTGGTTCCCTTATTAGCTTCTCTTTACTCAGCAAGTTGGCATTCTTGGTCATGTTTTATAGCTGTCCGCTTCATTTGTACGTGTACTTGACTTTGGCGTGTGCTGTGTTTCTAGGAGTGCTACGTAATTATTTCGTGATAAGGGGTTGACCACCTGCCGCCTGTCCTTCTGATTCTACATTTATTGCTTAAGGCCCCCAAGCTACCCCGCGGTCACAAACGTTATGGTACGTACTCTCCCGCTTCACTGCTCGTTGTTTAAGCTTCGTTTTTAAAAAGACTTAACTCCAAAGTAACAGGTCACTTACAGCAGCAGTTAGCCTCCGAGTTCAAGTCGCAGCTTTGGTTAAGGCTCTTGGGGATTCGGAGATCAGTATTCGAAGGCTCCCTTCGAATGTTGACCCTCGGATACGCACACGCACACACACACAAGCAGCGTACGCAAGCAAGCACACACCCGGCACACCCCGCACACCCACGCACGCACACGCGCGCGCACGCACGCACCATATGCGTACGTTTGCGCGAGCTTGAATTTATTCGGTGTCGCCCTTTCTAGAGCTCACTTATTATTTCCTTTGCGCCTTCTGCGTTGTTTATAGCTGCTAGTGTCGTAGGTGAATTCTGCAAAATCATGTTTTTAATACCACAGTAATGCTCATCACTCTCTACCCTGCTTTGAAGTTCTATAGTTGTACAGTTTTTTTGGGTTTACACATTCATTTCTTGTTTACAGTAAACGGTAATATCTCGATACCAAACTTGGAAAACTCTGCACTTTCCGGAAATTCGCTGGTATGTGCTACATTTATTCGTATTTTATAGGGCGGGACGCTGAAGCCATACCCGAACTTCAACGCTCAAGCAGACGCACAAGCTCTAAGGGCTGCGATGAAAGGAAAAGGTTAGTTTATGAATCAAACGTTTTGTAACGTTTTAAGTTTCCTGCTGTCAAATAGTTACAATTCTTCATTTTTGGACATAACTTCGCGTAGCATGGTTATGCATTGTTTTCGTAAGTAGTATTTTGGGAAAAAAACCTCAAATGTATTTCCCAATGTCACTAGGCTTATACATTTGCTTTTTAAGCAGGTCCTATTGCTCGAAAAAAAAAACATTTGTGCTCTACTCGAGTCTGATGACGGTTAACACGCTATACGAGACGAGTTAACAGGCAGAACTAATGGCGGTGTCCTGAGCTCCGGAAATAGGTAGCGCCAGCTGCTGTGCTGGGGAAGTTTGTACCATTTTGGTATTTTCCATTTTTTTTTAAATTTTGTTAGACAAGATATTCTCATTTACCACATTGCAACTACTTACACGTGAAGTCTTTCAATTATTTTTTTTCTTTTTTCTATACCCCAATTACGCATTTTTGTGCTAACGCATGGGTGTACACGTTTGGGACCTCAGGGGTGTTCGTTAAAAAAATGATTGCGTTAAGGGGGAGTCACCTGATCACATTCCTCTGGGGCTTATTAGATCATGACCCACGGGGTTAAAAAACATCATTTATGAATAGGAAACTGTTTAGAATTCCATAGAAAAGTTTCTAATGACCTAGTTTACATCTTTTAGAAAATATATCCCTTTTTATTGAAATAAAAATAACCAAGAAAGAACTTTTGGTTCATCTATTTTTCACTACAAGGGGGTAGCTTCCTTGCAAGTGAGAGTTTTCTGAACTTATTTCACTACGGAAGTCACACATTTACAAGCAAACTAGACCGTTGCGAGCATTTGCATGTATTCGTAAGAGTTTTCTTATTCATGCACAATGGTTTGTAAGCCGAACCCTCTCGTAAGAAGGGTAGTAGGTGACTCCCCCTTAAGGCATTCTTGTTATGGACGAAAGCTGAGATAGCTTGAAGGCATCGGTAATAATAAACACCACAGGAAAAAAACTGTGTAAACAAAGGACTCTAAAATCCCGCAGCTTGGAAAGCTTTACTATGTATACGTGTTCTATGCAAATTATAGGCTCTGTATAATCTGGCACGGCAAGTGTTATGGGCGTGGACTTTGCGCATGAAAATGTTTTTTAGCGTGAGCTACACTGGCCGAGGTTGAGAAGTTGGGCGTGGCTCCTGAAGATCCGTGCTGAGCATGCGCGAGGAGCAGTGACATCACACGGAGCACAGAACGTGGCCCACTGCCCGGTGTCTCTCACCCACATCACGTGCCCAGCGTCTTCGCCGACGTCCGTTCCGCACATGGTGGCCTGGTCCACTTGGTGATCACGCGAGGGGTGGCCGGCTGTTCAACAGATGGCTCTTGCGTCCCAGCAACACCAGCGTGCGCCTGTGGAACAAGTTTTGCTCTGGAGAGATAGGTCACGCTGCACCGGACCGCTTGATAAATTTAATGTGTCACATAATGCGTACACCGGGTGTATCATTGAAGGAGCAGTAAGCATGATAATCAAGCTAATCCTAGACAACCAGGAAAGCTAAGAACAACCAGCTGAACCTTAGCTCAAGCTGCGTATATCCTGGCATAGCCGAGCTAAGCCACTGTTAATTTTTCTCATTGCGTCTCAGATAGCGCAACATGCTCCTGTCACTTCCTCGGGTATTACATCACATAGGTCTGCCGAGGATACCACAGCGATTAAAATAAATCATTTCTTAGTAGGGTAGCTGGTTATTCACGATTGGGCATGGTCTGTGCTTTTTGGGTAGCTTGGTCACTACATACCTTGGAGCCCAACGGGCCAATTTGGGCCTTTTGCTTTGATCTAAGCACGTTTCTTTGAGGCAATGCTATCTAGCGTTACGTGTGCATATTCTAAAATTTAAGGTAAGAAACTTTATGGTGGGCTACGCGAATTGTTCGGTCTAATAGACTTATGTCACCAAAAATATCAAGCAAGAATGCGATAAAACTGCACCAGATCTTGCCGTTCTCTTTTGTTTCTTTGCCATTCCACAATAGAAGATTCAGAGAACACAATATTCCATACGCTAAAACTAACGCGTATGCAGAAAACGCGTGTGCTTGAGCCGCAAACGTGTATGCTCCGAAAAGATTTGTAATTCGTAGAGATTACTGTTCCTTTTTCTTTCTTCCTTTCTCGCATGGCGGAGTGCTCCTTGCATTCTCAAACATTGACTCATTCGGCACTAGACGTTATTTTTTTATTTGATCTCTCATTCTTTGTCAGTTTTGAATGTTTTTGTAGGGAGACAAAATGCAAAAACATGATAATTTTCTTTGCGTTGCAGGCGCGGACGAGGCGGCGATCATGGACATCCTTTGCACCCGATCTTGCCAGCAGAGAGTTGAGATTGTTGGAGAGTACAAGAAATTGTTTGGTCGCGTACGTATCTTGTGACCTTGCGTACCTCGCAATTCGAAACGGAGGATATGAAGCATAAGTGGCGGGTGGGCAGTTGGTGCCCGGTGCAACATAGAGAGGTTTTCCACGTGGGGGGCTCTCATTGGCATTATAACTTTTCGGGAGCCTCACGATGGTTATAATATCAACTGTTTCTGAAACTAGTGCAAACTTGTTGATGTAGTTTGTTTACATCTGTAGTAAGAGAAACACGGCGCTAAACAATTGAAGACAAAGGTAGACACAAACATGATATACAGGTGCCAAATATAGCGCCTGTATAGGCGGGTTTTGTCTAATTTCGTCCTCGTCAGTTTAGCACCTTATTTTTTTTTTACTGCGTCAGGAGGCCAGGAGTCATTACGGGTATCAGTGGATAGCCCGCAGCTACTTATGAAGAGAAAATAGCGGGAGAAATACGAATGACATGAAACTTAAAACGTGGGTTAAACTAACGTAAAAGCAGACGAAATGAGCTGTTTACAAGAACGTCTACTGAGAAGCTACGTTTACGGAGTGTGTCCAGTGGCACTTGGTATCCAAGGAAGACAGATGTTATGGCGGGAAATGTCAGAATTGCTCTAAACTGTTGGCGTACAGTGAAAAACCGCGAACCAAATTATAGGGCATCCGGGACGATAGCGAGTGAAGCCAGTACCTTCAGCATCCTGGCGGAATGAACCTCGGAAATTCGAAAGTTGAGGCATTCGAGATGTACAGAATCCGTTAAAACACTCATGTATATATTTATATTGCTTCAATACAAAACTTCTGAGCCTGAGTTAAGGATACTTATGAAGAAATGCGGTACTGCTCTATTGTGTTTGTGTACCTGAACTCGGAGACGGCATCGTTAGAGCAGTACCATGTTCCCGGCATTTGGTTGTTCTGGTTGGGCTCTACGCCACCGATGCTTGGGCCTTGGCGTTCCTGGTTTGTGAACCTTGGTTGTTCGACACAGAACCTGTCGGTACACCCAATGATGAAGCACTGGCTATCCGGAGGCACAGGGCGAGTTACTGTAACCAGTGCTATGAAAAAGCATGCAGATTGACGCTTCCCCTGGCGAACAATGCAGCCACCACGAACGGGCGCCGAGTAGCACACAGCATAGGCTGCCGGCACAGGGGAAGGGGGGGGGTGTGGGGGCAGCGGTGGCGTGCTGCCGCCTTAATATTTATGGGGGGGGGGGGGGAGGGGGCTCCAGATTAGCCCAATGTATGCCCGTAAACTCAATCGAACACATGTCCCGTAGTGATATGACCACGCGTGTGTTTTTTACGATCATGGCAGCCCGAAGAACCTCCGCTTACTTTCCAAAAGCTGTTTACTTGTCAGCCTCGGAAATGCGGGGAACTAAAAGCAGGTTCGCTAGGTGAGAAAAAAGTATCATTATTTTCATGTTTGCAGCTACTGCGGAGCTTGTCCTCCTCCTACTTTTCCTCGCAAATAACGCAACTAGTAGTAAGCAAAATACCCGCGCAAAAAGAGTTCCAGAACATACGATATTACCTTCTGAAATTCTTACGAATTTCAAAAGGCTGGCGTTTGAGGCGTATACACGGGAACTACGTTGCAGTTTACAAAAGACAGATGTGTCGTATGTTTCTGTGCTTTTACGAAGAATGGAAGCTTTTTCGGCACCGCGTTGTGAAATTGATGCCGCATCCTCCCTAGGACCTGCTCCCTTTGCCGATGTTACAGATGAAAGTAAAAACTGCTGCCCAGAAATATTTTGTATTTGTTGCAATTCCGTTTCATTGAAATTGAAGTTTTATAATAATTCTTCATCGTTCCACTGCGTTCTGGCCGTTGGGCCTTCAGTGGGAGGAGGTCGGGAGTTCCAGAGGGGTAGGGGGTGGGGTGCGCTCAGGTAAGACTTCGCCCCCCCCCCCCCTAATCGAGAACCCTGCGCACGCCTGTGAGATAAGCGACCCTCAATCATTTTGTGGTTTATTTTAGGGGTATATGACGGGTTGTGGAACAGAACAATATGCAGCCGCATGACGAAGAACACCCCCGGATGTGTCCTCTCGTGGAAACACACGGCTGTGGCTTCCTATAGTGTAGGACGGCTGCGTCGCTCGCTTGCGTATTCGTTGGATGAAGGGAGTAATTGGTAGTTTACGAATAAGGGTTTTGGTAGGGTGTCGAAACGGTATTTTTCCAGGTTAGGCTCGGGTTCGAATTCAAACCTTTCGGGTTCAGTTCTAGGTACGGTTCAGGACGACCATTCCGTTCCGGACCGAACCCGTTAGAACCGGTTCAGACGGGTTCGGAGAAAAAAAAGCAGGAGTGTTTTTTTCGGTTGAATTTTTTTAGGGCCGTGTTTTCGTTTTATTGTAACGTAGGTATAAAAACCAATTCATTTGGTGTGTTTTTTGTGCGAATGTTCTCATTTGGGTGAATCCATAAAATCCTGTCACCCTTTTTTCAATTTATTTCGTAATGTCAAATGCTTCCAGAACATATTCAACCAATACATCCAAAACTTAGATCACAGGTTCGCAAAGCACGTCAGCCAAAAATTACTGCTATATGCACATCGGTAACTTTCAAACTTGCTCAAAAGAGTTTTATCTTCTTCCTTTCGTCAAGCGCTGGAATTACGTCATTTCAGCGCGGGAGCGTCTATTGACCGGGTTTCTTTTAGCTGCAGCAATGAGCGCATTAGATCGCCGCTTTAAAAAATTGGAGATGCACGCACTATAGAAGTCGAGCAAGGCTTGGACCATAGCTAAGATGGAGGACTTCTTTCTATGTAAGTACTGAAGGACACACCGCGACGTATGGATATTCTTTAAAATGTGTTTTAAATTGTTGATATACATGTTCCGCTTTCGCGTTTCACCTCATATTAAATCCATCTTATAGTCGTCTTCCTCTTGCACGACTGACGGTCCTGTATCGTTTTGTCGGCAGTCTTTCACATTTTTTCTAAAGGGGAGCGCTTCAGCATGGCCTAGAAGCGGCAGCAACCGGCTTTGCAAACTGGGCGTCTGTATCGCGAGCTGTCTTCTGCAGCTCACCCCTTAAGGCACAGACGCTGGTGAACTGTTTTCTTGGTATTTTTTCCGAGCGCCACGCACAAGCTTGGACAACGCCTGGCGCTCCACAATAGGCGCGTGCTCACGTGCACGCTAAGCGGTGAGAGTAACTATGACCAGGTATTAGTTAATGACGCTTTACGCATTACCGCCAGCAACAACAGGTCACCTATTGGAAATGGTGCAGCTTGCAATAGTGGCACGAAGCTGCGGAAACAATGGAGCTGAGGGTCAACCTAGCTCCTTCCGATTTTGCTATGTTTTCCTACGTTTTACTGGGATTCGATAAGTTTCTTAGGTTCCGCGATGTTCTTGCTAGGCTAGGCTGAGTGTTGAGGGATAAGGCCATGTTTACCCGGGTTTCACAAGGAAGTTCCGGAGTGACCCCAACATTGACAGAGGATCCCAGGGGAGAATACGCTAGATCAAACCTCAGCTGAACTGTTTCTCCAGCCTTGCGCCTCATGTGCAAGTTGCGCCAATTTGTTTTTGCGTTTCAGTAGCCCAAAAAAGACTAGCACATTTAAAATGGTACAGTAAAAGGAAAGGTGCGCATTTGCTGATGCCCCTTGTGCTCACACTCGAGCAGCGCGCAAGCCGGCTTCACTGTTATAACTTCCTTTCAGCGGTGGTACAACATTTACAGGCGGCGCAGATTTTCTCCTTGGTACTTCTTTGCAAACGCCACCGGACCAAGCTGAAGCTCAAATAGCTCAGCTATTAAACGAAAGCCACAAAAGCAATGCAGAAACGGAAGGCCATACCTGCTGCGACGAGCAAAGCAGGTAGTGCCGCTCAGTGCCGCGATAGCCAGAGCTTTCGCAGTGCTTGCAGACGCGAACGAAAGAGCGAAATCGTTAATCGGAAGTTTTGCAGATTTCCTTTCACTGTACAATCAACTGAAAAGTGTTTTCCATGGGAGGCCACCGATTACAAGATAAACTGAAGCGACATAAATGGTTCACCAGGACACTTAAGGCAGCCTTTGTGTGTGATTGTGAAAGAACTGCTGTTTATAGCAGCAAGTTTCTTTTTATCGATTTAGTTTAAGATCATTCGATCGTATTTTATTCTTGGCTCATAAACCCACAGTGTTATCAACAATAAAACTGATTGACGATGACGATACTCCCTTAGGTGAGGGCTGAGCGAAGCAAGAACTGCCATCTACTCGTCGAGGGCATATAGCTCCTGCCTCTCAGGAAGTGATCGCGTCATTAGCGAATGCACGACGGCTCGCGCTATACTGAGGCGTTATCTCGTAGCGCGTCCCCGCCGCGGAGCGTGACTCACGCTGCTTCTTTATACCGCCACCCCTCTTTCACTTTTACCATTCTTTCATCCCCCACTTTCCTGTTTGTTCTTTCTTCGGTGGGCTCTTTGTTGTCTCGGTTACAACGGGGCCGACCCTGAGGGACTACGCAAAACGAGAGCAGCGGATGCTTAAAAGCTGCGCTTTATAACATTACTCTACGGAACCACGCGGTACTTTCTTGTAATCCAATCCCCTCACCGACCACCTCGTCTCCAAATGATGCATCCTCGCCGTAGCCTGTTGGCGGGCAAGTATGTAACCTCCTGGCCAGTGGGCAGCTCCCCGCTGCCGCCAATACATCCTGCGCATCCCCCCTCGCACCATTCTCACTTGAAGCTACTGACAATGGGCCCCTTCCATCTGGGCTACCCATTGCCCCGTTCGTCCACTAAGCAGGTTACCGTCTGCCTACCATTGTTTTAAATGCAGAGCGTTTGTATAACTCACGATGTCACCCGTGCGTCGGGTCCGCAGCAGCCAGCCTCCCCCTACACTATAAAAAGAAATAACAGTTACCGCCGCCTGGTTTCGATCCCGCGACCCTGCGGGCGGAACGCAAGGTACATGGTGCTCTACCCACTGCGCCACAAAACCGACACAGATTCAAAGGCTGTGAAGGCGCCTTATATCATTGACTCATTCAAACTACGTCAAGAAGCTGCTGATACAACGCATTCACTACCTGTGGGCGGAACGCGAGGTACATGGTGCTCTTCTCACTGCGCCACAAAACCGACACAGAATCAAAGGCTACGAAGGCGCCTTATATCATTGACTCATTCAAACTACGTCGTCAGCGGCGTGCGTTGGCGACTCAGCGGCGTGCTAGCGGCGTGATAGCTGCGTGGTGTACACGTGATAGCACCAACCCCCCAAACACTAAACATTAACGCAATACACCCACCCCTATGCGACGCATTTACTCGAGTCCCCCTCGCGGGGAGATGGGCCCATTTTCTTGGGCACCATCGAGTATCGCCGTGGAGCGGCATTGCTTCCCCCGCTCCCCTGGGTGGCTGGTTACGAGCTGCCCCTCATCTCCAATCACGCATCGTCGCTGGATTCTTCGTGCTGGCAGGAAGGCGGGCATACAGGTAGTTTACTGGCAATCCGGCGCCCTCTTGGCAGCGCAGACAACTTCTTTGTGTAGCAGAAAGCCTGGCCGACCGCCAATGTATTTGATACCGTGAAATTCTTACCCAATCACGTGCGCACACATGCGTATTTTCGCTCAGTGAGGCAAAATAAAGTCGCATTAAAAAAGATTGGCTGATCTCCTACGCTTTCCATGAACCTTTAGTTTCCTCTGACCAAGTAACGCAGGAACATTGGAACGTTGTCTGGCCTAACTTTCCAACCAAGAAAACATCCACTCCAACGCAAGTACAGACGTTGGCATTGGGTGACACGCAGCTTCCGCGGCCCCATCGCGAGTTCTGCAGTTAAGCCCAAAGCGTGATGTTGAGCACCATTCGTCAAAAGTAAAAAAAAATGTTAGTTTGGCCCGTGACATCACCCGTCTTGTCCCGGAGGGTGACAAGCGGCCCTGCATCGGGGAGTGCATGGATGCCGTCGTGCAGTCTAAAGCTAGGCTTGAAAAATGGTTCAACTGGAACTGTATGGGGGATTACATGGGGAACAATCACCTCAAATTGCTTTTGTCGGATGGAAGGGGCCAATGACATCTTTTACCAGAAGGTATGTTCTGTGAACATGCTTTCAGAGCAGTGCATAAGAATTTGAGAGTAACAACAGCGCTTGTTTGGTCCTCCATTTTCGTGTCTTCCCCATATTTTGTTCTGTTAGCCATCAGAAAACTACTAACTAGCTCAGCTTACAACCTCCAGCCATGGATGTGGTCCCTGAAGGCTTTCAGTATGGGGCAGAGAAGCATTCGAATTCAAAACATTGAAAAGTTCACACAATATAAAACAGCGTCTACATGGGAACCACAATGAATAAGCCATGATTTGTTGCCTATAAATATACGTTCAAGTTTAACTTATTCTAAATGCATAAGAAAATTAGGGGAAATGGGAAGTATCTAACAAAAACTGATAGTATATGCGGAAACTTTAAATTAAATTAAGGGTAATAATAGGAAGAAAAACTGTTGGGTTGTGGGACTACAGACTATGCGTAAAATGTCGTGGCGCATTCGGGCGAGTGGCAAAGATATCTTCAGACGCAAGGTAGATCACCATAATCAAAAAGTATAAATTACAGTTTTCAAGCCCTAGAACCCGTTCAGAACAGTTCCTTTGATTCGCTCCAGTTCGGGTTCAGTTACAAAATGGCGGAGAATTTCGGGCTCGGTTCCCGTTTATGGTTCGGTTCCGGTTTCGGTTCGACACCCTGGGTGTAGGATCTCCCACTCATCAGGTTGTAGTTGGTTTAGGATGCTCCATTGCAGTGCGTGAAGGTGGGACAAATTACAGATAATCCAAAGACAGCTAGTGCGTCGAAAACCGCGAACACGACGATGCGGCATTGAGCTAAACCACGGAGCAAGATTACACAGGCGAAGAAACGGGCCATTGGGGGCAAGCGCAGGTAGACGACCAGATAATGTCACAATGAAAACCAAGGCAGACTGCAAAGCTTCATCGCTGTGACGCCGAAGAGGAGGGTAGTGGCCCCAGAGGGACAAAATGATAGCGGGCGCAATTCATTCCGTGGCTGCGCAGTGATGTAACGTAAACGCGGCTGCGCAGTTTCTATGCCCGCTGCAGATGCCGCTTGCTTAACCTATGACGAGTGCTTTTGACATTATCTGACCGCGCTGGGAAGCTTAGTTTCCTCTCCTATCTTGTTCTTGCTGCGTGAGCTAAATGCAGCGTCTGTTTTGAGTGGCTGAAATGCCATGTCATAGACCTCACGGAAAACCCATTGTTTATAATTGTAGCGTCCGGGTTTAGGATGCTGCTCTTAACGGTAGCGCAGTCACAAAATCTAATGTGGCTGATTTAAACTCTTCAGGAAAGCCGCGGGAACACTTCGAGGAAGGTTGCTCTCGATACACTGTTCACACGTGTCACA
The DNA here is from genome assembly GCA_013339765.2 of Haemaphysalis longicornis. Lineage (NCBI taxonomy): Eukaryota > Metazoa > Arthropoda > Arachnida > Ixodida > Ixodidae > Haemaphysalis > Haemaphysalis longicornis. Next base: position 20,849,753 of record CM023458.1, read on the forward strand.
CAGCACCCTTGCTGGAAGGAACTTTTATGCATGTAGGGAAGAATACCCAGCTGTTATTTGTAGCGTGTGGTGAAAAGGAAAATAGGAGGAAGTACGTGGTAAACGAAATTTATGCAGTAATAAGCTTAAGAAAAAGCAGATTGAATGTCATCTGTGCAAAAAAACAGCCTCCAGGAGTATAATCACAAGCCTTCGGGGTTTCACTATTGGAAGTGTCGTAACCAAAACGCACATCAGCAAAGCCAACTTGAACCACTCAGACGGAAAGGGTTCCCACCTGGACGGTTTATGACCGGCCCGACCGGTTTTTAAACAGTAGGCTGGTTGCCCGGCTATACCTAAAACCATCCATACCTAAAACAGGCCGTCACCTGTTTCCAGAAAATCACGTTCTTATTTCCTTTTTAGATACCATTAGTAACTTTATACACAAATTTCACGTTGCTTTCTCCAAGGAAACGCTACAATAACGGTCATTGCATGAACAAAAAACACGTAGCGTCTGTTTCTCCACACATATTCAAACTTCTTTACCCCCCCCCCCTTTGGGGAAAGTGGCAACCCTATAGAGGGAACTTCATGATTTTAACGAGAAAAAACGCTTCCCGTGGACGGAATAGAATCTCGGTCACTCGCTTTGTAAATTGCACGTCTATCCGCTTGTGCTAACATTCGGGTTCTATTCGGGATGCTATGCATTTCCTTGTGTTCGTTAAGGGTGCGTGCCACTTAGATTTGGGCTAAGTCAGCCAAAATCCAAACTCCAAGAGTGCACAGCTAAAATTGCAATAAACTTTATCCTGAGACTCTGGTGGTTTGGATGTTACAATTTCAGGGCGTGCAGCTTGGACTTTGATCTCGCTTGGTTTTCCGGGAGAAAGCTTCGCGTTAACCTTCTTTCTCTTAAGAAAGGTTTTCACGTTTGTGAGGCGTCGTATGTCCAAGAAGCAGACGAAGTTAGCACAAGGAAGGTCGTCACGGGAAATCTTCAAACTAGCTGGACAGCTTATATTGCGAAGCATTCCGTACATTTGAGAGCATGCAATACTTCCGGTCTTGCCTCAGCGGGAAATATCTGAGAGTGGTTGAGAGTTGAAGTTGGCATTGAGGTGCTGGAGGAGCTTTATAGCTTTGAAAGTGAATGGTTGCGAAACGAAAAAGAAAACGATAGGAATATTATGCTATGCGAATAAGCCTAGAGTTAAAATGCTGGCACAACAAATACGAGTGCATAGGGTTCTAGAACCTTGCGTAAAAGAGATTTGAATGATTTCACAATGAGCAGTAGGAACAATGGATAGTCGGTAGAACTACAAGATGCCACATCCTTACACCCCTTTGAGCAGACCATGAAAATTCCGGTGGGGGTGGTAGTGCTGCGGCAACATTTCATTTCTAGTTTGGCAACAGCCTGGCACTTCTCAGAAAAACTGTGCGACATGGAAAGAAGGTGCCGTGCTCCACCATGTCAGCGCCGGCGCCCGCCGCGTCTGGTGGTCCCGTGGCAGGATTGACAGGTAGCAGCCTCGTATTGGACAGACGTTTGCGAATGCGAACAATGCAATCCAGCGAGCTGAATTTCACCGTATTGACAACTATGGATTTTTTATCGGTGCAGTTGAAGAAAAGGTCATAAAATTAGACAAGAGCAAGCACGTTTTCGGCACGTGAGGGTCGACACGTCGACGCGTCAGCACTACACTGAGAAAGGTCGCTGAACTCGTCAAGGAAACGTAAACCCCGTAAATAAGGAGTATTATACCGTTGCAATTCATGTTTTCGATCCGTTTTATTGAACTTCAGAGCGGTGTACATGAGGATGGTAGTGCAACTCCTTCAAGCAAAACCTGGTTACCACAGAAAAAAAGGACGTGCTTACTTTTAGGAAGCTGTTTTTACCAATTTACCGGTTGGCACCGACAACTTTTCAACGAGAAAGGTGTTCGCTACTCGCTCAAGTAACTTTGGCAGAAGTGGCTGTTGTACCTTCATGCTGCATCCTCCGAGTGTACTTTGTATTATATTTGAAGTCAACGCTTTTTTTGTCACTGTTCTTGCTTTTAAACAGGCGTGTGCAAAAAGGTTTGCTTCCTGTTCTGTCTTGCACATTGCCCCTGGGCAAAACAAAATGCAATAAACAGACACCAAGACTGGTGAACAGCGCTGTGATCTGTTGTTTTTACAATTTACATGAATTACTGTCACTGATGAGTTTGTAGAGCTAATCTCTGTCGATATTGGCTGAACAATTGCTTCTCATTTTAAAAATTATCTTAGCTGCAGCGAGTAATTAAAAAACGCGGCCATATTCAAAAAGTCTCCTTGGCCTTATCAGCGCAGTTAAAATTAGAGCTGAAAAAGAAGGCAGGTGATTTATCAGTTCGTGATTCTCAAGAAAATACGGGCATATCAACAACGTAGACATTGCTAATAAAATCTGCTAGCAGCAGAAAGTAGCAGAAAGCCGCAATGGCTCGAAAAAATCCCCGCAGTGTGCAAGAACAGGCGACCTTAATGTTCGCATGTCGTAAAAAAATTCTGTCTCATTTCCCCGCTCATATAGGTAACAAGCTTTCAATACACGAAAAGGATTATCTCATAAATAGCAAATACAAGAAACAGACTGGCAGTTTGTTACCGGATTTCCTGTCTACAGCTATCCCATTCGCGGAGGCACGTATATCGTAAATTTGGGATGCTTGGATTGTATGCTACCAAGAAAATATGCACTGGATATTCCTATCTTCTTCGCAGGCTAGCATTTGGTTCAATCGGTTCATGATAGAAAAAGAACAATTATACCCGTCTTCCGTGCATCGACAAACAACAGAATTTAAACAAGCACGTCCTTCAGGCGTCACGCACTGCAAATCCTTGTGTACGCTAGTCATGAAGGGATGAACCTGCTACAAATCGAAAGAGCTTCGTTTCTATCAGCGAATCACTGTGAATATTTGTACAGCTCACTACATAACACTCCTTGAGCCAACCACAAGCTCACCGTCACAGCGTAACTACACCAGCGTTGTCCGCTTGGCTTCCTGCGGCGTATTTTGAGAAGCACCCACTATACGACACAGCTGTCTTGTTATGCGGTGCCTATACGCACCCAGCACCTTTACTGGTTCCCTTGCGACATTGCTTAATTCTATCACGCAAATGCTAAAGTGAGAAAGGTATAATTGTGTATATCGGAGCCAACGCCTGGGTTGTAGCCTATGCTATGCCAGTTTTGGACGACCCGTGCTCTTTTACTGCAAATGATTCACTTACGTCACGCCTGCGCACTGTTTTTGTAAATAGAGTTTTTTTTTGTATTTTTTAGACCCGCTTGGAATAGTGGGACCACCTAACAACGCATTGTAATTACGTTCTCAATTGAACCCAACGAGCCGGGTGGTACCTAGTATAGAATTGAATATTGTTGTGGTGCGGTAGGGGACCATGATGGTAACGGCAGTTATATTATGATGACTGTGGCGGTGTAGTCTGAAGAAATGCGAACTGTCGCAGGACCTGGTGGCCAGCTTAAAATCTGAGATTCGGGGCCGCTTTCAAGAGCTGATGGTGACCCTGCTGTACCCCATGGAGGAGTTTCTCGCCCGCGAGCTCTGCGCCGCTATGAAGGGCACCCCCACCGACGTCGACTGCCTCGTCGAGATTATGTGTACGCGGAGCAACAAAGGACATCAACGGCATCAAAGAGAGTTACTCCAAAGGTGACGGTCTGGATACTTCTGTAACCTGTGTGATTCATTTCGTGCCCTTACAGGCACTTTCATACTCATAAAGCTAAGTGCCTCCTGGACGTGCACGCAGAGTTTAACTGCTGCACGGACATTTATTAAGCGCAGGATTCTTGGTTAATACCTTCAGCTACATGCATGTGTTTGTGGGCGCCTGTGCACATTCCCTTGAGAAAACGTCACTTCAGTTTTTTTGTGCTGCAAGGGATATATTATAAAAATACAGCCTCTACTCACGACCTGACTTAAGAAGCGAAAGTGGTCGCAACCTATTTCGTGGATTCTTAAACGTCTCGTTTGTCTACATCACCACAATTTCTCTGCAGTGTACCAACTTTTTCTACTTAAATTGTTCACTATAGCGGCAGCCGAAACTTATCGAACAAATTACGGAACGATATTACCTAACGGTAGAAGATACATCTGCGGAGCGGTGCTACACACCTGTTACCGGTCGCTGGTACAAAAGTGTTAATGATGAAAGAATGCAGCAAAAGAAGAACGCAATATAGGCAATTTGTTTCATGCAGGGCCGCTTCCAGATCGCTAGTTGTAAAGCAGTCGTGCTCACGTATATCTATCATGAAAGTATTTTTCCTAGAAACGACGCCTAAGATGTCCATACCATGTTGAACTATGCAGTGCTAGCTACGTCTTCATGTGTGTGCGTATTATCTTCCCTGCTCTGAGCCAAGTACACCAAATGTTACGTTTTTCATTGCACTTCATTAAAATTAGCCCGCCGTAGAAGTAATTCATAGGCGATCGTTCTGTCTCAAAACAACAGAACGGGTAAGCGTTTTGATACAAAATTTATTTTTTACACAGCATCATTAGCGACTGGATCGTCCCTACGTACACCCCTGCCTGATACGGATGTCACGAAATCGCTTAAAAGGTGCAGCCGCCATTAAAATAAACGAACTCTTCCAGAATTCTCCAATTGTGCCTTTTCTTCTCCGCAGCCATCGGGAAAGACCTGGAAAGCGACATAAAAAGCGGGACATCCGCAGAGTTCACGAAACTCCTTCTTTCAGTATGCAACGTGAGTATACCGGCTCGGCAACACGGAATAATCACCACGTGCAGCTTAGTTTTAATCTTTTGGATGAGAAAGCCTTAAGTTCCCTGTGAGGACAAGAAACCGGCGGTTGTGAGCAGCGCACTGAAGTTCGTTAGCTATCGATCGAAAGCATGCCAAAACAACTAAAACCTCACAAAGCACAAAAAACAAACGTTATATCCCCGAGGCTTCACGACCACGGGCGCCTGGTGGCTTCTCAGCGGGGCGAATGAAGCTGGGAGAACACCTGGTATTTTTAGGAGGAACTGGCAGCTATTTCACAATACGAAATGACGTGAAATCGGTTGTCGAGCCGTTTGTCGATGTCGGCTACGACGCTGATGACAGCGCACTGAGGCAAACATCGCCAGAGTCGAGAGGGTATAAAATGGCAGTGAAAGCCATCATCCCTTCGCATCCAAGCCGCGTAAGCAGATTTAAGAGAGTCCATATCACAAAGCAGAGTTGTGATTTACTAAAAAGAATTCTTTTTCCAGGCAACACTCATACCCATTTCATCGCAAACTCAACTTTAGTTAACACGGAAATCGTCAGGTGGGGCACTTCCTTAGATATTTTCAAACTGGGTTTATATGATTCCACAGGCCAACTGAACCACCACCCAGACGCATGACGCTGCTATCATAGTGCCCTCTTCAACGTCGTTGTATCATACCACTTGAACGCTAACCTGCCGCTAAAGCACAGATGACTGTATTTTAACTGTTTCTTTTTGGCATTACCGCTGGTGTGTTTCTATTCTATTAACGTTTGTATTGATTTTTTACCTCCTGTCTTGTAAAAGGCGTCGTCCGGGCAAGATGTGCGAACAGGAATTAACGGAAGCTAGTCGTTTGAAATTAACGAAAACTGTATTTCGTATTCATAACTCGTTTGAAGTACCCGCCGAAAATGCTTTACTGCGATAGAATTTCCGAATAAAGGTTCCTTTGCGTGGTGCTGTTCTGCTAGGCATCAATAGATGTTTTCATCGCCGCCTACATTTCGAGCAGCGCGTGGAAGAGCACCAGCGCCAAATTGTATGCGTGCAGGCCGTATCACGTTATGGTTTAAATTGAAAGTTAAATGTTCGTTCAATTATGAGAAAGCCACCGCCCCCAGCCCCACGTGCTTGTATCCATGTCCTCTGGCTTCCTTCCTTAAGCTGATGTTTGCTCTTGGCAGTAATTTAAATACCTATAATAGAGTATTCCTCAAAAACTCAAAAAAATCCAAACGCTAAGTTTAATGCGCTTTCAAACCATGCTGGGTTTTGCCGTGATATTCGAACCAGGCAAACCATCTGCCTCTCACGCTGTTTTTCAGGGCAATCGTCAAGAGGGCATTACTCCAGATCAAACCAAAGCGAGGAATGACGCTCAAGTGAGTCCAGCATGCCGACAAAGCTGCGATGATCAGAGTTTCTTCATATTTGTTGTGTCATCCGAGTAATGGCTGAGTAAATCCCCCTGGTTTGAAGCTATGGTGTAACTGGCAGATTAACGATAACCACACAGTAGAGGCCATTTCTGTGTTTGTGTTGAATCGATGGAGTGAAATTTGCGACTTTTTGTTCGCAAGCAGACTCGTATTAAATGAATCTGCAATATCTGTTCATGACAGCGACATTGTATATCTTGGCCTGCTGCTGCAAGGACAACCTTAATATTGATGCTTTTCAACATTTTGGCGCACGCTGAAGATCCACAGCGGTTCAAATTTTTTTCCGAAAGACCTCCACTACTGCGCACCTAATAGCCAAGTAGCGGCATCGGACTGTGGGTACCAGAAAAGTTTGTAGCGTGGGCTACACTGGCTGACGCTGAGCAGTTTCCCGTGGCTCCTGTAGAGCCGTACTGCGCATGCACAAGGAGCAGGGACGTCACACGGCGCACAGAACGTTGCTCCCGGCCCGACGTCTCTCACACACCCCACTCGTCCAGCGTCTTTTCCGACCTCCATTCCCACACGTGGCGGCTAGGTCCACTTGATGATAATACGAGGAGTGGCCGGGTATGCAATCGATGGCTCATGCGCCGCAGCAACGCCGGCGTGCGCATGTGGAACCAGCTCAGCTTGAGGCGATTGGTGACGCTGCGCCGAGCCGCTTGATATATATACATGTGCCACGTAATGCGTATACCGTGTGTGTGTCATTGAAGCAGCAGTAAGCATGATAACCAAGGCTAAGTCCTATACAACCAGGAAAGCTGAGAATAACCAGCTGAAGCTTAGCCACACTACGTATATCCTAGCATAGCCGAGCTAAGCTACCGCCATTTTTTTCTTTTCATGGGGTTGAACCTGGATACCTCCTGGCGACAGCTCAGAATAATACGAACGAAGGAAATGGGGCGCAACGTAGTGAATATATATATCTATAGATATATATAGATCTATATAAATATTTAGATATATATATATATATATATATATATATATATATACAGCCTTAAGCTACAGTTTAACGTAAAAAAAGGACACAGTGTTCTCATTGCGCATACTGCACGTGCCATGCCTATAGCCAGACTCGGCAAGCGGCACCAACTGGGAGGAATTGGGCAGCCGACATGTACGCTCAATTTCTTGCGTGCGGGGTTTCCGCTTTCCACAACGCGAGACTGCCATGAAAACTGGTTGTATGGAGGGTCAGAATCACAGCGCAATAAGGGATTAAAACACGGTAGTTTCAAGTGCTGTTGTGCTGTGACCCTGGGGCCCGGCTTCACGTCTTTTCTTTTTTCTCTGGAAGAAGGGAGCTAAAATCGCAAACCACGATGCAATACACCTGACTCTCTTCGTAAGATTAGTGCCGAAATGGGAGAACTAGTGATAGTGTAGAAGTGAAGAAACAGGACGCGTGATTCAGCATGCGCAAGCATGCACAATGTGGGAGCGGTACCTAGGCGTGTTTCTCGACGCACTGGTGTTTGTGTACGTGCATGACCTGCGCGATCAGCGATATCGCTTCAAAGTATTGGTCATAGAGGCAGTATTAGTAAGTGCGTATGACGCCGCGTGCTTAACCAGCTACTGTGAGCGTTAGTGGAAGTTTCTTTGTGTGGCGAACTATAGGTATCTTTGTGCTTACGCATCTAAGCCTTATGTAGGAGAGGTCGAACTGTTTTTATGTTTTCAGGTGCCAGGTTGTTGTCTACAGAGGCAGAGACACTATATGTAAACGTTTATTACAGGCAATGATGAGGAAATTTCGTAGCAGCGGCAGTATTTCAAAGTTAACTTCCAGGCCTTTATTGCTTATCTCCGAAATATGCAACTCAAGACTTGCGTTTTACCACCCATTTTTCTTTCTACCCCTACAACAGCTACAATTTCAGTGTGCTTGCAACGCCCTCATAGATACGGCTTTCGTTACTACTTTGAATTATCCAGATTACTAGCAGCTCGCATCTACGTGCCAATTTGTGTTTTGTTTGTGAGATGGCTCAGTCAGCGATATCAGCTCCCGAAGTATACAAAGAAGAAATGCTATACTAATTTTCACCTCTATGACGTTGCACAACAGGCCGCTAGTTCTAAAAGTAGCGCTGGAAACTGCACAAAAGCTATAATATTGCAACCGGTTTAAATCTGGTTCAAAGCGTCTACTGTGGGAACTTGACTACTAGCTCACTGTCAGCACCACACAATAAAATTTTATAGTATTTTTTACAGCTCAGTGTACTTCAAATAAGTAGGTTTACCAGTAGTATCACACAAAAGCTCTTCTTTCTTTGCCCTAATCTCGTCGAAGGAAAGCAATTAATTAGCATCAAGTCTCAACAATCTTATTAAAATGTCATCGGTGATGTAAGCGGCATGGGAAATACCTTCGAATGTTCGAGGCTCTGCCCACGCTTCGAAACACGCGCAGAAAAGCACTCAAAAGTGATGAATATCTAAATCATCCAAATAAATGCATATGTTGCAGAATAGCAATGTAGCGGAAATAAATATTCGTAGTTGTTAGCCAATCGTATCGACATTGTTATGGGTGTCTTTAGCTTCTTCTGTAGCCGGTTCTGTGCCGATGTTTAGCTGCTCTTACTAACATCTCTAGGCGTCATTAGCTTCTTTTATGGTTATATAAATGGATTTTCAGCTATTCGTATCGAAATTACTATGGGTGAATCCCACTCCATCTATAGCCGCTTCCATGGCCCTTTTTAGCTCTTCTTATTGACATCTGTATGATGTCTATAGCTTATTTTATGGTTTTGTCAATGGTTTAGCTATAGCCTTTTTATGTCTGTCTTAGCCCTTCATAGTCCACACCCTAAGGGTGTCTTTAAAGTCTTATATGATCAAATCAGTGTGACCTTATAGTTATCCCTAACTTCTTGTGTAAAGTGAATGTATTTTACGGCATATTCTTTAGTGTTCTTTAAACCGCAGGCCGTACCCGTTCTCCTGCATTCTCACGCATCTTTAAAACTCTGCCTGTGGCAATTCTTCGGTTGCGTGCTGAAATAAATGTTCCGTTACCACTTAAAAATAAAGGGAGGTGGACAAGGTGATGAGTGTAAAAAAATCAGCAATTTTCATTCACAAAAAGCTTAAACACAGGCACCCAAAGAAAAAATTGGCCGCGTATCTGCTCCTTTCGTTGCAATGTCGTCAAAGACGACAGTCATTGTAGACATTTGCCAAGGAAATGTCTCCTTTGCTTTCCCGCTCACCTCTCATGCTGTTCCTGTACCGTCGCGCTCATTCCAAGGTAAACACACTAAGGTTGCGGAAGGCGATTTGAATTTACCGCGTTCCAGTGCTACAGGCCGGATTCCTTGATGTCAGCGCTGCAGTTACGGCGGAGACGCGCGTGAATGGAGGCGGCCGACTAGAATGTTTATAGAGCCGCGTGGCCGTGCTCCACGCGTGTTCTAAACAGAAAGTGGAACTTAGCTAGTCGAATCTTAGTTGCTGTTGCCGCGTGGATTTTTTAAATGCCGCAGGAGGCGGCAGTTTTCTGCACTAGACGTAGAATATCATTTGCTATCGAAAAACTAAGCATCCATAAATTTTTAATAAAGGAACACTCTAAATATCCCTTGTGTGCTAATTTCGTGTCTAATATCTGCGTAATGTTCTTGTTTCTTGTTCAACAAAGTTGACAAGTATGAACATATAAACCGGGCTTAGACGTTGACATGTGGCTGTGAGTAGACAAGACTATTGCGCAATATCAATTTTACTTTGGCCGGGTTGCTGAATCGAGTCACAGACAGACAGACAGACAGACAGACACACATACAGACAGACCAAAATTTCTGGGTTTTAAGTAGCCCAAGAAAGACTATCGTCATAAAAAAAATGAAGGGGTTTATTCGTTTAATTGGTTACATAAAGAGAAATTATCTAAGCCACTTCACCGCCATTCCACGGACGCTCACGTGCGTTCATCGTAACGCACACAACACGCATTCCATCACCCTCGCTAACGCTTGCTTCACGCGCCCGAAACCACACTACGCAAGCACACTCTGCGCGAACGCCCACCGCGAAAAAACACAGGCACTGGGTAGTCCGCAAAATTAAGAACACTCAGAAGACTTTTACCACCTTCAATACTTAATGCGCAAAGCTGCAAGTACAACGGATGAAACATAATTGTGCTCATAATAAAATAATGAAGGCACAAGCTGCTCATTTGTCCATTAAATGTTCTCTCAGTTCGCAAAAAGGTAATGCTTTCTTACATCACGGGGCCCAAATCTTCAGTTCTCAATATTTTGCAGATTCCCATGTTGCGGAGGTAACTATAGAAACGTATTATTAAAAACAAAAGAGTCTAGCATTTCTCGCAGTATACAGCCTCTTAGGTTCGTATAATGACTCGCGCTGGAGTTTTTTGTAAGACGAAATTTCTTCGTGGTATCGCAGGAATTCATTCTCGCAGGGCTGCGCGTTGAAGTAATCCTAAGACTCTCACCGCAAACAGCAGAAAGTCACGGCACACAAGAGCGACATACTTGCTTGGTGTTCTAGCCTCTACACGAGCCCATTGCGGTCGAATTAGAATTTCCCTGACAAAGTAACAACACGCGCCATGCACGCGCTCGCGAGCAAGGACACGAAGGTGGTTGACGGAGCACATGCTGGTAGAAGCAAATAATGCAGAGAAACGTACGCGATATTTCCACCTTCTTATAACTTCTTCGTCGGCAAATATTTTTTGTTTAGTAAATATAGCAATTCAAACGTTTTTTTTTCATAGGAGCAACTATATCCGCTTTGAGTGCTGAGAATAAAAGTGCCTCTAACTGCCGCTGCTCGCTGGAATGCTAACTCAGCCAGAACATCTGCACCTTGCCTTCAACGAAATGTTTTCTTACATACACATCACCAAAACCCGGTGCGTCAAACAGAGCCGAAAAAATTAGGCACGAACCAAGGTGTCCGCTCAGAATTTTTATCGCTTCGCCAAGTGACTTTCGTAAAACTGTTTTGCTCTGACGTGGGTCGCTTTCGTTCGGTTGCTCTCCCCACTCGCTGACTAATCTTAAATGGGCTGCCCCAAACAAGCAGTGCGAGTGGTTGCAGCTGCCACCATGTCCATAGTCGCGCCCGCAGGTAGCGTGCGCCGCGAAATTTTTACAATCTGGCGAGATGCTGAGAGAGCAATTTTTAAAAACCTTGCTTTTTTACCTCGCCCCCGGCCGTGAAGTCGCTGCGAACATTACATTGTACAAACGTTCGTCCGAACTTACGTCCCTGCCTCCACGTTCATTTTGCAAGCTTTGAGGACGTGCAGTGTCCAAAGTTGCAACCTCATTTTGAGCGTTAATCATTAGCTGTCTTTGATTTTACTTTTAAATATTCTTGGTACATTCAGTAGGTAACATCAATGAGCAAATACTTTTATATAACGGTTGATCAACATCTCATCGTCATCCGATCTCTGTCATAGATGAAAGTAAATCACGAGCATATTGGTTTCGCGTCATAAGCCATTTTATAACAGTGGAATGAGCTTTATTTTTGCTCGATTTATAGCTTAATGGGCTAATACATTTCCTTAGTCAGCTAGAGACTTGGAGCCCTATATCACTATGTCGCTAGCTAAGAAATCTTTCATGGGTGCGGGTATGTAGCGTCTGCGCCATACACTATTCTCAGGCCAGGTAAATGTTGCTAAATGGTCACACTTTTAATGTTTAACAGCCGTATAGTGGTAAAAAGCCAGGCGCAGAAGTTTTTGCGGCAACCTCTCTTTATATTTACGGCAGATTATGTCCTCCAGCTGGAAAAAGGCAGCCGAATGGTTTCAAGTCGGCAAACATAAAGCTAAATCACGACGTATACTCAGCCAGAGCTTTGTAGTGGTTTTCTTAAGTACTAACAAACCATATTTCATATTTTTTTGCTGTTAAAGTAACCTAAATAGCTGTGACTCTATAGCTTAAACAAAGTAGGATGTTCTATAGTCCTCAAATGAGAGTTTGTGGTTTAGAGTCTTGAGCATCGGAAACACAAAAGCTTTAATAGGTCACTATAGCCTACTGTATGCCCTTTTATGGTTGGCCATAGGGACTCATAGGTGGCTATTATCTCACCATAATTATTTTTATAGTGTCCATTCGGTCATTTTCGTGTGGGTAAGTGGGTGTGTTGGCCATAGGGACTCATAGGTGGCGATAGCTCACCATAATGATTTTCATAGTGTCCATAGGTCATTTTCGCGCGGGTAAGCGGGTGTGTGGGAACGTCCTGTTAGGTATACGTAACTGAAATCGCAGGTTATCCATCTCACGAATGGTCCCGATGTGTTACACGCCGTTTCAATTTTGGCCATGCACATTGGCGCCCGCGGCTAGTCCTACTATTTGGCGAACACGTAGTAAATTTACTCTAAAAAACAAGGCCACTCGGTTCAGTGCAAATCGAGGGCTTGCCAGATGTATTACTTGTGTTTCCGTATGTTACTTTGTGTGAATTGTGTCCAATTTCTGTCTTTATTCAGCGCTAGAATTGCTCCCCGAGGCATAAAACTCTCTTTGAGAGCACATTTGCTCTGAGTGAGCTCTACCCATGCCCGATAGGAAATTTATTGTTAGAGTCACGCATACAGCACCGTAGGAGCGTTCTGTTAGGAATTCACCTCTCATACCTGTACAACAGTCATTGACGGCATTCCTTTCTTTTCCGCAACGCAGCATCTTCAACAGGCCGGAGTGAACACATGGAGCACCGGTGGGTCGGTGTTCAACCAGATCCTCGCCAGCCAGAGCTACGAGCAACTGCGACTGGTATTCCAGGAATACAACAACCTCGCAGGACGCTCCGTAGTCCAGGCAATCGAAAGCGAGATGACTGGGAACCACCGCGCAGACATACCTCGCCATTGGTGAGAACGTCGATGTCGAAGGAGATGAATTTTCGCCGTTGAAAGAAACAAGCGAGGGTGGAAAACAAACGGTAGCAAAGTGAACATTTGGAATTATGTTTTGATATTCCCCAACGCTATTGGTTTCCTCACAGTGACAGATTTGATGCTGGCCCTTTGGGTTATATTTTGTAGTAACAACGTTATGGGTTCCATTCCTCCAGTGACGCGTTTTTTTTCAGTAAGGGAAAAATGAGAATGCCTGCCTATTGAGATTTCTGTATGCATTGAAGTTTTTCGGAATGCCCTAGCTAATTCGTGTTCCTCTACGATATTTATGCACAGTTCAAATATTTTCAAAATGTCATTGTATTGCCTGGATTTAGAACTTAGAGCATCCGATCCTGGTTGCTCGTTCAGCTTCTGCCTTGCTCTGCGAAAAAAGTCTAGTTGGCTCCTTCCACCCAAAGACGTTCCTTTTTTATAAATTCTGCCTATTTCTAGTATGGTAATAGTACATGTCGTTCCTTGTCATTCTTCCTAACATTTGCAGCCAAGTGCCTTGCCAACATCCCGTACTACTTCGCCGAGAAGCTTGACAGCGCAATCAAGGTGAGAAAAAGAAATATTTCGTACAAAAAAAAATTGTTCACAGTTTTTGCAGATTCCCATCCGAGATATGCAAAGTTCGGAATTAGTGTACGCCGCAACTGCCGTTATATGGTGTGCACAAAAAGTTGCAATTACGCCTACCTTCAGGTGTACAAGGAACCCGACAGCTTAACGCTTACTCCATTGAATCATATATTTTTTCTCGTCCACATAACTGTCCTCGGCCAGTAACTCCATGTTGCAATGCTTCTCTGCAGCATCTTGTCATCGTGTCAAACAGAAATTGCGTGTCGACCTATACCATGTAGCCCATGAATTGCATATACCGAATGTGATTTTAGAGTCGCGTTCCCTTCTCCTCAGCGTTTGCTGCCGGAATCGGGGATGACGATAAGTGAAAATGGCGCCAAACTCAGCGTGTGCTTTTTGTAATCAGTCGTTCGAGGTTTTTAAGAGATGTCGGGCGTAAAGGCGCACTGACTCGTTAGTCAGTACAAGTCAGCCCGGATATACCATAACTAGAACTTCTACATGCTCTCGAATCTCCCTGGGAGACACATTTATTCTCCGAATGTACAGCCCTTCAAGACTGGAAGATTGAATTTTTTCCAATTCAGTTGAGGTCCTCAAATTTGTGCGCTATAAAATATCGGGCAGTTAAGCCATTATGGGGCGGGACTACAAGTGTGGAATATTGCCTTTTCGGTCTTTTTTATCATAGAAAGGGAGTAACCCCGCATGACGTTGATTTTTCGATTTTGACATAACATTACACGCCGATTATAATCAAATTTAGGAACAATCGAAACGTACCGGAATCCTGATTAAAAAACAATTCTCAGTATGAACAGCGTGACCTGTGTGCGTCCACAAACCCAGTTTTGTCCCTCCACTGCGGTCGAAGGCTTTAACTACCGAGTGGTTAGGGTACCGGTTTCACGGCGTAAAGGTCACTGCTTCAATTCACAGAACTTCCCTCAGCACAGATGTTTTCTTGGGGCGAGCACTCCCCAAACCTTCTCGTGGGATCTTTGTCTTGTCGTCACTTTCCATCACACTTCTTGGTCTGGAATGATTCTCCTTCCTACTTCGCCAAAGGGAATTTCCGGTTAACTACCCGCATGGACACAAGAAAGCTTGAACAGCTCCACTGTTTAAAAGCGTGCAGTTAACGGGAATGATTTATTTTGAAAATGACTGTTTGGAAGACACCATCGGTATGCGGAATTGTGAGCCGGCTGCAAAACAAAATATTCGAACTCTGGTTCTCGTGGTGAGGAAGGGATGATCCATATGAAGGGCGCGATAAGGTTTACTCTTTCGTACAGCGACTATCCTTGCAGCTCTATCTTCTTATAGCGATACCGAGAAATATAATGCCGTGTGCAGGAAAAAAGTATTTTATATCCCGCGGGTTTAAGTAAGAGTGCACAGTGGCTTTGGCCGCCACGATAAAGAAAAATGAAACAAAATACATAAGCGCCAGGAAACGTGCGAACGTTGTCAACGACTACACCGAGGAAAGTATTGCTGCAGTGAACAGACCTGCGCAGGATCAACAGCGCAAAATGCGAGCCTCGCGCTTTTGTAATGAAATAGATTTTTAGGTTCGGAGTACCATAACACCGCACAATGTCCGTTTGCGTCCATCCGTGCGCCCACTGCCATCAAGCGAAAATCAAGCGAAATTCGATTTGAGGCGTGAGTTGGAATTTCTCATTTAAGGAATATCAAGGTGCAACTCACGGCTCAAATCGAATGACGGTCGGGGCGCAATCGGATGTCGCTCGGGGCCAACTTGGGTGTCATTTTGAGTCACCGCACACCGCACCCTCGACATCATCCACGGAGTAGAGATGCTGCCATTTTTTCTTACAGTAATCGCTTGCTCTTCGTCGTTATTCCCACCTTACTGGTCCCAGTAATTTGTCTCATTCGAGGGCACCAATAAAACAGACTCCGGGTATTTATGAAGAGGTAAAGGGTATGCAAAACCACGGGGTAGGAAGTTCCCTAAGTACCATATTTCGCCTACCTCAGACACCCAGGTCTCTGGTGCGGGCACAGTTCAGATTTTCCCCGTGCTGCTGTATACTGGTACACAGCGGATAGTGCCAACCAAGCGCCTCAAAAACAGTTCTCTTTTTCACGCTGTGTTTTGTGTAGTTAACTAACACGCGAAACTTAATCAACGTGTTTACACTTTTTACCGCACAGCAAAAGACAATTGTAACGGCCCAAATCTTTCCTATGTCGCGGCGACAACCACCGAAACCCAAAAACTATACTTCGAAGCTTGCTGTTCGACGAGTTTGTTGATGATGCAAAAACGGTAATGGTATAAAATACGACAGAAAATTAAAAATAGTTCTCATGCAGTGCCTACTTGCCCTCCCAAATTTTTTATGTACGACATGTTTATCATTACGCTTGAAACTAGGTTCACCGTTCCGATTACGAAAGGCTATATTATTTAAAGAAGTACTTTTGTTGCATTTTCAGGCACGGGGGGCAGAATCAAGCGACAAGGCATTGGTGCGCATAATCGTCTCTCGATGCGAAGTGGACCTGGCAGAGATCAAGGAGGAGTACGCGAAGCACTTCGATATGCCGCTGCAAGACGCCATAAGGGTACGAATACGGCAAATTGAATACGCGGCACAGCTGAGCCGATAAGGCGGCCATGGGTTTATTTCAGACATCTTGAAAGCGTTGACGTTACCCGAATGTTCGACCCTCGGTAGTTTTTAATTTTCGCAGTGTATCAGCACAACGCATGTATCACCACAACGCATGTATAAGCACAAATTTCGCATGTATAACCACAACGCCCTACTCACACAGACACCGCAGCATGTCATGTATTCTTCTAGTGATATCGCGGATATGGACGTCAAATTGATGCAGAAAACAATGAAAACCAGTGTTATTACGTAAGGCCTGCGTTATCCAACAGCGGCACGAAAATTTCTAAATCATTATACTTTTAATTCTGTGCGGAACAGCAGGTATGTTAAAATCACAAAAAGCATTCTACATTTGTTTTTAGAGGGACAAGTCCGGTGACTACAGGGAATCTCTACTTATCCTGGTCCAGGGAAAAAAACAAAGGCCACAATCCCGACCTGACGACTCCATGGTAAGGCTCGTTTTCATAAAAGTACTCGTTCATGGGCTCCCGAAATGCTGAAAATTTGCTGTTTTGGTCTCGATGCCTGAAAACAATCAAAGCAATTATCCACAATGTTAAAAATTACTGGCTGCCCAATCGCTTTTTTGTAAATTAAATGTCCCCTGGCTTATCCGGGACCACATTATTCATCCCAAAGAATATTTTAGCCTTCGTGAAGGCGCCACATATTCCAGTAACTAAGAAGTTCGGCGCATTTTATATTACGAATTCGGGGTTTATTGGGTGCCATGATAGCTAATAAGAATCTTGGGACAGCTTCCTACTAGTTGAGCGAAGACTTGGCAACTGGAATTCCAACATTGGCGCTTTGGGTATCGTGATCAATCAATCAATAAAAAAACAGCGAAGTTGCTGCTTATTCTTGGTTCCGCTAAGTTTATGCGTAGTGTTACTTGGAGACTGCGCCAAGTTTTCTCCGTGGTAAGGCTTCGAGACTCAGTCAAGGTTTCTTAAAGGTCTTGTTTTTAGACTCCCAGAGGACAACGCACACTGTCTTATTAAGGTATGTACAATGAACGCGTGCACCCGAAATTGCGGAGAAGCTCCATGAGTAGAGGTGGGCTCAACGGGAGGAGCGTTTGGTCGAAAGTTTTGAAATCGTTCCGCAGCCATCGTTTGTCTTGTGTGGTCTGGCGTGTGCGACACTAATTAGTTGATTTACGTTATCGGTTCTCGCCTTCCGGGTTCTCGAATTTTGTAAACACTACTTTTTGCGCCATCGAAAATGCCCTACTCGTCGCAACAAGCAATAAAGCCAGCCACACGATGACGGGTTTCCGGAGTCGTGCTTGTACCAGCTGGATCGCGCGCACGCCCAGCAGCAAACTGTTCGCAGAATTTACTTAAAGTACACACAAAGAGTTCAGCGACCAAGGTGCCGGTGAACAGAGGGCACGATGGGCGATCACCCCGGTAAAACTGCTCTAGGGTCGGAGGTAAGGTGACACAGTGACGCGCTTCTGATTGATGATCGTATAGTTCACATGAATATGGCGAAGAGAAGGACTGAAATTCGAAATAACCGTTTAGGTCTGTTAATTCTTGCACTGCAAAAGAACTCCACCTAATAAATCGTCGCTGTCGTCGTGTGGAGAACAACCCCTCTGGACTCATCATAGTGACACAATGCCAGTGTGGAAGTCATCCAATCCACAACGTGTATACGGAAAATACAAAAATGCTCTTTTATGCATAACCTTGTATCCACATCGCCGAATGCTTGGGTGAAGCAGCGGAAGTACAGGGCCATGCACGCCCAGCGAATGGAGTTGATCTTTTTTTTTTTTTTTTGCTGCAGTGACCAAGTTAAGTGTAAACCAACACGCTTCCCATGGTGAAGCCGTATTTCGTTCTTGCTCCATAGCGCGTTATCATCTTATCACATGGAAGTGCAAAAGCGCAGCAAAATGTTAAGCTGAAGTCATGCCTAGTCAAGACCCCTCAGAACCTCATTCCTCAGGTTCTACTGCTTTGAGAAACAAAAAAGGTTGTCCCTGTGCTGGAAAAGGCAAATCCATTAGTCTTCGCGCCGTTTCTGGTGCGGTAAATGGGATAAACTCAAAACAATGAGCAATCGATAATAGCATTACGACAAAAAATGACAGTGTTTCCCGTTGGACCACGGCCAACCATCCTTTATTACCATCCTTTCTATAGCTGGAAAGACGTAGCATAGGGCAAACAGCAGGACTTTGTGTGCATGCATTCATTATGAAATGGAGAGGTAATCTCACCTTCATCGGACTGATGTACAGTGATAGGACGCCAACTTAAAAACAGATCGAAAAAAGAATTGCCTGCTTCTAAGCAAACTAGGGTATCAAGCATCAAATTGAGCGTAAGGTAAGCTTTTTTTTGGACGGCATTGTTTACCACGCAATATGTCACACTAAAACGCATTTAGTCATCTTTTTGGCAGTACAGCAACCACTCACGAGCAGCAACTCGTAGACGGCCGAACAGTTTGCCCATGAATTGTTATCCACATTGTCATAATTAGCTAATTTGTGAAAAGACTGCTCACTACGACTAGGCGGAAATAATAGGAGAAAAATATAAACTATAGGTCGTTCTGCCGTCAATGCTTTAATGAGAGCAGCGGAGCTTCCCCAAAATAAAAGCGAGTTTCTGCAGTGGTTGTTTAACATACGTCTCCTTAAATAGAGATTTTGAACTAATTGCTTCGAAAACAACAAAATGAGCAGGTTATCACAGTGACAGCAAAATTAGAAGTGTCATTGGTGAATATTTAACAATACGGGAGCATTTCGCTGATCCCTCTTTCTCGCGATTTTGGAGATCCTCCGGTTAAGAGCGCGCACATATCCACAGGCTGGTACACACACGCGCACAGCGAGTGTCCTCACGGGTGTATGTAGTGCCACACAACGCTATCGATCCTATAAGTGAACTTCTGCATTGTGACAGGTAGTGCGCCTCACGTGTCTCGACGTCGGAGAAGTATGAAAATGGGAAACACAAAAAAGCTCTCCAAAACATACCTTCCGCCCAAGCAAATAAAACCCATCAACAATCACAACAAACGAAAGCACAAAAATCTCATATAAAAATAGAATATTACAACACTAGACAATCTCAAAGCCCCTTTACTGAAGTCTATGCAAGGTCTCAGCACTAACCATTCATAATTAGGCCTACGGAAAGTAAGCGGCAGCGACGTGGAGGAGTCCCGGCACCCGGCATTACCACTTGCACAGTTGTCGTACCCGTGAAGGGTCGGCCTTAGATGTATTCCTTTGTGGAAGCCAGGGACCAGAACGAAGAGTGAGAGACAGAGAAATAAACCTTTATTCAATTACCCGATAGTTTCTCACAGGGTCGGCGGCCAGCTCCGGCCAGAACTGAAATATCCCGCTGGTGGGGGCCGTGGCAGCGTGTGTTTATGGTGCGCACAGCGTGTGTTGAGGATGCGCAGTGCGTAAACAAGGCCGGAACCGACGCGCCGCTGGGACGCTCGTGCACTGACTTGTGTCGCAACGTCGATAACCCGCCACAACAGTCCCTGCTTCGGTCTCCAGAATCTGTCGTCTCCCCGTGCTGCTCCTCCCTGCTTCTCTCGATTGTCTCCTCAAGCCATCGGTTTTATTGATTGCGATTGTTCCCCCAACTTATCGCGGCATTTTCTCGTTGACCTATCTTTCACTGGCATCACTCGTCCGTTGCAAATTGGCAGCCTCTCCTGATTCTTTTTCGGGGCATTCTTCAACAAGCTCTGCCATTGGCCCAGAAAGTAATTTTTGCAGGTTTGTCTTTCGGCGCGATTCTTTCATCCGGGTAAGCTGCTGGTCTTCGATTGCGTCTAATTGAATTTTTACTGTTCAGGACAGTCACATTCACACACAAAGCGCGAGAGCAACAGACCATTGCTCTTCTTTTCTCTGACAAAGCACCATAAACAAAAACGTCGGTTCTTGTTACGTTTAAGCATTCATTTAGCATTGAACAGAAAAAAAGCTTGAAATAAATGGCGCTTCATTACAACACGTGGTAACTTCTTTTTGTTTCTCTCGCGATTTATTTTACAGAATGCAACACTGAAACCCCACGCAGCTTTTGACGCTCAGGCGGACGCACAAACTCTAAGGACGGCGATGAAAGGGAAAGGTAAGTATATGGCTAAAAATTAATCGGCGCTAAAACAGGGACGAGAGGAACACGTAACTCACAACACGGTGCCGAACTTCCAACTAGAATTTATTGAAAAAGATGCTGCTTATATACACAAAACTAAAAAACTAAAAACGAAGAGCAATTTTCACGTCTAAATGCATCACGTGTTTAAAAAAGCCACTTCTTTATCAGTCAGCGATAAGGACGGAGTACTCACGCAGTTATCCCCTGCCTGTCTAATAAAAAGAGCTTCCATAATTTCGCGCTCAAGCCTTCCTCGTGCTTTCCGCAAGAACTTTGTCCTATCTAGCAGGGGGCTACACTTGCATCTTTTGCAGTGATCAGATAGGTGGCCACCAGCTTTATTTTCAACCGCCCAATTGTGCTCCCTTGCCCTCTCATTGAAGCATCTTCCAGTTTGCCCAATATACACTCTTTTGCAGCTCAGGGCAATTTCAGAAACTACACCCATCCTGCAATCGGTGTAGCGAACAGCGTGGTTTTTTGCACAGGGTTCAGATCCTTTCTTCGAATTTTTGCTCATCAATGGGCAAACTTTTGACAACTTTTCCGGGGCGCTGAAAACGACATTTACCCCGTACCTTTGCGCCATTTTCTTTACATTATGCGACACCCTGTGTAAATATGGTATGACGTGCACCTTTTTTCTTTTTTCCAACCTATCTAGTTCGTCAGGGCTATCTTTTTGCCTCACCTTTTGTAAAAGAGCCTCACACACGCTCGAAATCAGCGAATAAGGGAAACGGGCCCGGCTTAGCCTCAAATCTGATCGTGGAAACTAGCTTCACACTTTGTGAACGCACGATTTTTTCAAGGCTTCTTGAATACACGTCATCGCTACACCCCTTTTTACTAGTTTTGAGTGCGCACTATTGAAGGGAAGAAGCTGTTTTTGCGCCCTCGGGCTGTACTGCCAGCAAACATGCGTGCCTCCTCTAAACGAAAGCTGCAAATCAAGGAAGCGGATTTTGTTATCGCAAGGCAACTCACACGTAAATTCAGTTGCCTTGTGATAATAAAATCCGCTTCCTTGATTTGCAGCTTTCGTTTAGAGGAGGCACGCATGTTTGCTGGCAGTACAGCCCGAGGGCGCAAAAACAGCTTCTTCCCTTCAATAGTGCGCACTCAAAACTAGTAAAAAGGGGTGTAGCGATGACGTGTATTCAAGAAGCCTTGAAAAAATCGTGCGTTCACAAAGTGGAAGCTAGTTTCCACGATCAGATTTTGAGGCTAAGCCGGGCCCGTTTCCCTTCTTCGCTGATTTCGAGCGTGTGTGAGGCTCTTTTACAAAAGGTGAGGCAAAAAGATAGCCCTGACGAACTAGATAGGTTGGAAAAAAGAAAAAAGAGTGCACGTCATACCATATTTACACAGGTGTCGCATAATGTAAAGAAAATGGCGCAAAGGTACGGGGTAAATGTCGTTTTCAGCGCCCCGGAAAAGTTGTCAAAAGTTTGCCCATTGATGAGCAAAAATTCGAAGAAAGGATCTGAACCCTCTGCAAAAAACCACGCTGTTCGCTACACCGATTGCAGGATGGGTGTAGTTTATGAAATTGCCCTGAGCTGCAAAAGAGTGTATATTGGGCAAACTGGAAGATGCTTCAATGAGAGGGCAAAGGAGCACAATTGGGCAGTTGAAAATAAAGCTGCTGGCCACCTATCTGATCACTGCAAAAGATGCAAGTGTAGCCCCCTGCTAGATAGGACAAAGTTCTTGCGGAAAGCACGAGGAAGGCTTGAGCGCGAAATTATTGAAGCTCTTTTTATTAGACAGGCAGGGGATAACTGCGTGAGTACTCCGTCCTTATCGCTGACTGATAAAGAAGTGGCTTTTTTAAACACGTGATGCATTTAGACGTGACAATTGCTCTTCGTTTTTAGTTTTTTAGTTCTGTGTATATAAGCAGCATCTTTTTCAATAAATTCTAGTTGGAAGTTAGGCACCGTGTTGTGAGTTACGTGTTCCTCTCGTCCCTGTTTTAGCGCCGATTAATTTTTAGCAGTATGTACCTACTCGCCCACATCAAGCTTTTGTTACTTAAGTATATGGGCAAGGCATTGTGCAGTAAGTCTTGTGCATGATTTTTAAAAGAGAACCGGTCGAATTTATTCTCGGCGTTGTTCTCGATATGCCAACCTTACCCGGAAATATATGTAGCAGCTTCTTTTGTCAATGCGCTTATTTTAACCCCATCAAGCCCAAACATATTTCCAGGCAAATAAAAATTCCAGAAACGTAGGGGCCTCAACTAAGGGCTTAATGCGACTTCATTTTTGCAAAAGCCAAAATAAAATTTGAAACCATTGAAAAATAAAGGAACCTCACACTAACGCGTAAGACCTGAAGGTATCGAAGCTGGACGCAACAGCAGCGTGTTTCCTCTTTTTCGCCTAACAACGTTGTTTAAGCGTCGCCGCTGTACGAGCAACCACAGCCGCATGTTCGTCTTACTCTTTCGCACACGGATCTGCGCGCACGTCGCCTTCCTCCTCGCACTTATCGCTGCGGTGGCGGCGCCCTCGCCTTCCCATTTGGCGGAAAGGGTCCCGCGCGCTTCTGGGTTAACTCCTCGCCTATCTCTCCCCTCCATCGGGCACTGCTCCAATCCGGGCGCTTGCGGAAGGGGCTGTGGTTTGACCTCGAGCTCTCAAGGTCAAAACTAGTCACCCCGCAAAACTGCCAGAGGTGGCTTCTTTCGCTTCTGTAACTTCTTTCGCTGCAAAAATAAAATTATCATATATGATGCAATGGGTTCTTCTGCTATCTCCTTGCCAGCTGCACAAATTTGGCTTGTGGTATCCGACGAAGCACTACTGCTGCATGGTGAGGCCGAAAGAGACATTTAATTTCGCGTACACAACTGTGCTAAGCATGCTATCGCTTGGTACACAGCTCGTGCATCTTCGCTTCCTCGTCACAAGTAGAAGATGCCGAAGTAGAAGATGACTCACGATGTCACCCGTTCTTGGCGTCCGTAGTTGTCCGCATCGCTCGCCTCGACATGCCCGGCTCAGACGTTTCGCTATCGGCGCGATCAACATTCGATAGCGCGCCCTGGCACGTTTCAAGGACACTCTCTCCCCTCTCTCGGACTCAACGTGCGCCGAGGCTGCCAATTTTACTGCTGACGAGCCCTCTCTCATCAGCAGTTGCCACAAGTGCAACAACATTAACGTAACGCAAACTACTTAACGTTGTGCGCCCCCGGAAATGCTCTGCACTTGATCGTGCCCCTCGCGAGGGGGATGTTTCACTGCGTCGCCATGCGAACAGTTTGCCACGCTTTAGTTTCAGTTCTTTCTAACGTCATCTGTGGGCTGACTGCGCAAGACCTTTGTTGTATTCACAGAGCACGAAGGCAGACTGGTCGGCTGTCCTCTTGGCGCTTTTCCTGTGGTGATCAGACTTTGTAATATGTGGGCAGTGAACTCCTTCAGCTTGAGTGGCCGCTCCTTGAACTGATCGCTCCGGCGCCTGTGTCCATACCACATAACCACGATTCAGGTGAAGATAGCATGGCTTATGAGATACATGTACAAGCGCATGGAGGGAATGGTGTATGTGACAGATGTGTGGCGACCCCCAACCCTGATATTCGTTAGCCGCTAGATTCAGTGGCCCCACCAGGCACGGGGGAGAATAAAAACCGCCGAGCACGGCAGCTCGCGGTCAGTCACCATCACCACCAGCACGCTGGATGTCGTCACTCGGCTGGAGGGTACCCCTACCTACCCAGGTTCACGAACGCGGGGCTACATCGTGAGAGTGTACTTGAAAAACACCTTATACTTACGATGGTGTAAGTATAACGTGTAAGTATAAAACTCTTCTACACACGAAGAACTGCAGCAAAAATGACGGGAACATGGATTCGGGCCTTGCGGTGATACCGTTGTATTTCATGAATGGGCTGTTTCAATTAATGCTTTTGAGCAATTCATTTTGCGATTTGTTGTCTGCATGGTCATCATCGCTCGTATCAGAGGGATTCGGGACGGCTAGTGGAATGTAATCTTAATGGGCGCTTTCCGACAGGTCCCTAACATTTCTGACATCTTTACCGGCGACGATGTGCTCCAATATTTAATTTCAGCCTATAAAAGTCAAAAGAATAGCACACAGGTAAAATATTTATGCTTGACTGCTGTATGCAAAGCGTGTCTAAAGCGATGCGAAAAGTTTGCTTTCAATGAAGGCCCACTGTATCAAATATGATACAAGAAAATGTAATGTGAAGATAAATAGTTTGAAGGGCCTCAAACATGACAACAAAGCTTATATTCTTGTCTTTCAACACTTTCTGGAGAAAGTATGATCATACTGGAGGTCGAAAAAGCAAAATACTCACTGTTTTTTGAGTTCAGTTCAGTTTGGTTCAGTTCAGTTTATTGTTTCAGTAGAAATGCTACGGTGCATAAATAACTCTAGGAGGTCCCGTAGTCATAGACTGGGGAGGGACCTCCTACCAACAAACACGAACGAAAAGTACACCAAACGCGGTTAACAGCAGTAACAATACTAAAAAAACACGAAGAACGTGATTACACAATCAAGCCAAATATTGTTACTCAAAATCAGAAGTATTATACACACAGGTAATTAAACGGGGATATTCATCTATATACAACATATAGAAGTAAATAATAACAATCGTTAGGCCAAAAAGATCCGGCGAAGCTGCCTCTTAAAATAATAAAATGAAGGAGATGATTTGATGGTTGGAGGTATTGAATTCCAGAATGAAGTCGCCAAAAAGTTCGCAGTTAGTTTGCCGTAGTTAGTCCTACATTTTGGTAAGAGATAATTGTTGTGGTGTGAGAATCGAGTGCGATCAAAATGCGGGTTTTGATCTTTAGAGACTAACGAAATGGGTAAGTTTCCTTGACAAAATTTATAAGTTAGGACGCAAAGAGAATATTTATTTAAATCACCAATTGACAAAATTATAAATCTGCGGAGTAAAGTTAACGCATCACATGAAAAATAGCTGTAAGTGATTAATCTAAAAGCTTGGTTTTGTGTGTGCTGTAAAGGTGCCAAGTGAGTTTGATATGTGTTGCCCCAAGAAGAAATGCAATATGAGATATGGCTGTGCAGGAATGCATAGTAAAGTGAGACTAATACGGGTTCATTAAAATAGCGACGGACTCTAATTAGTATTCGCAGGCCATAGGCCGTTTTACGGGTTAATAAAGATATGTTACTGGTGAATTTCAAATGCCTGTCCAGTTCAACGCCGAGAAATGTGGCAAAATGATGTTGGTGGGATGCCGCCTTGTGAGCTCCCAGGTGCGGTCATTCTTTCCGAGCTGCTAGCTGTCCCCGCCAACGCCTTTCTAACCACTCACATGAGAAAACGTCGTCAGGGTATCGGGAACGGTAACTTGGCTTTAGTCTTAACGCGATTTATTGTCGCTTTGTGGCCTCTCAAACACCGAGTATTAAATTTCATACGCTTGACGCTGTGGTGTTCAAAAATGGCTCAGGCTTGCGCTTGGTTATCACTAGCGAAATCAAATTCTATGCAGACAGACTTTCGTGAAAGTTTAAAAGGGCCCTTTATAGTGGCGAGCCTGTGGTGTCATTGGAAGACAAGTCGTGCCAGATAACAGTGTCTCCAACCGCCACAAAAAATTCAGGGAAGGTTGCATTGCACTCACGCGCAATGCTTGAATGGCGAAGCTGTTGTAGGTGAGCATTGCCGGACACATCATTAGGTTTTAGTTTCATTGTTTATTTGCATAGTTTCGGGGCAATTATACGTCGTTATATACATCAAAGCGGTCGTCCTCGTCTTCGCGGCTAGTGATGAATGCCAAGTCATCCTGAGCATTGTGGACCTTGACCAGCTCTACGTCATCGACTCGAGGTAGCGGTGGCGGGATGTGCAAGTCGTCTCTGGAAGGAGTGGCACACTCGGAGTCATGTCACTAATTATCAAAAATAGCTTCTATAGAATGCGGCGGGCACGGTGAAATTTCCCAAGCAGGCTGTACTTTCAGCTTTAACATTAGCCCTGGAGGTTGTTTTTACATGCGGAGTAGCACTTCAGCACATCGGTGGAGTTTTTGTTTGGCTGAATTGACTACGCGAGCCGGGGAATCGGCCGTCGCCGTGAGGCACGCTCTCACAAGCGCTTGCTATTTTCTCGCACGTGGGGGGTTTTGTCGGTCCATTGTTGCTAAATCGACTGCGCGTGCCGAGGACCCTCAGTGGTCGCCTAAAGCCCTCAGCTCACGAGTACTGAGAATTCTGTTGGTTCCTGCAACGGTGAAATTACAGCTTGGGCAGTAGCTTCACTCTGAAAATTTATCCCTTCAAACTCTAACAGTAATTTCTTAAATCAAGCCCGCAGAATTACCGGGTGGATGCTCCGAAAACGCAAAACATTCATCCCTATCACAATTTGTCTATCTTCTATGTTCCTTCTCAAGCCCGACACTGTGTTCTGGTCATGCACATAACATAACCTCAGACGGCTGGCTTTCAACTTCGTTCCTGGTGATTTCAGGCTTTCACTCTATATCTGTTATAATATGTTTCCAGCTGTACGAAATCACTGTACAGAAATGATCCCTTGCATGCGCAGGCTCTGACAAGACGGCCATCATGGAAGTCCTCTGTGCCCGGTCCGGCTACCAGAGACTCGCAATCGTACGGGAGTACAAGCAGATGTTTAACCGCGTAAGTGCAGTTGATATCACTTCCTTTTGTTACACAACCTGCATTCGTTCCTCAGTTGCCCATATATCCAGGAAAACTTGCTATTGTGTAGCACATTATCGGAGTAGCCAGCACTTGTCATACGGAATATGCAGATAAAATTCTGCATGACCACAAAAAGATAGATTTATTATTCTTCTCTATTCAATAAATAGAATCTTGTTAAATAAAAATGTTATGCGTCTAGTGTTTCTCAGTCCAATACCGCCTGTATAAACATTGCTTAACGTATAGCACGCTTTAGAATGGGAACTGTAGGTATGCTTACTTCGCCACGATGTGGCGCGCGCCGGCGGCCGTTGCTAAGGTCCCTAAGGTACCTTAGCCGTTCTGCCTTACGTCAATGCTCGTGAGCCCGTTTCTGCGAAGCCTGTCTGTCACCTGCCTTGCGAGTTTCAAGAGCCGTTTCGTTCCCAGTTTAGTCGGGAGGGGATTAGTTCTGGGGCCACTGGGGATCTTGTTGATCGTGTTCCTCGCTTCATACCGGCTGCATTTTACGAAAGATGACTGACGGAGCTCTCTTCTTTCTTGAACGGCTTCGTATTCTAACAGCTTGACACGTTTGCTTCCTGATGAAGCGGTTGGCTTCCGTTGTTCGGGTAGTACTAGTAATACTACTTGTAATAAGGAACAGGAGCAGTGGCGTAGGTAAAAATGTTTTGGAGGCGCGTCATTCGCCAGCGCAAAAAAAAAAAAGCGAAAGAGAACAGGAGCCTGCAAGCAAACATCATGTCATTTAATTTTCCAATATAGTTTACTTCTTTTGTTTTTACGTATTAACATAACTAGGCAGAGTGCCAACAGCGTGTACAAACCAAGGTCGAAATGCGAGGCGGGAGGGACAGAATGGGGAATGCACCACTCAAAAAAAGCCGGGGCTCGTGATTCAAGTAGGCAAGCGCGCAAAGCCGGCATAGGTTTGCGGCAGCGAAACTGATTTTGCGTCCGCCGTGGTGCAGGCGGTTTTATCAGCGACAGACCAGGACAGACAGGCATAATGAAAAACAAGAAGCCGTAGGAGAGCAGCCTGGGAATGCTAGGCAAACTGTCAACTATTTTGAGTTGTTTCCGAGAAGCGGTGCTAGCTGACGGACATGAAAGCAAGTAGGAAGGCTACGGAGCGGAAAGAGTAGGAGGCAGCAACAGGAGAGTGGCTCTTCGGCCATTTTTCGCTCACGCGTTAGGCAATGTTTTACTGGCGGCACTGCTCAGCCGCAAGAAATTTCGTGATGTGGCAAAATCTTGGAGACACGTGAGTATTCGTTCAGGTCCTCCTACCATGAAAATTCCTGTCAACACTATATACACCTGTATATACAATTGTATACATCTGTGAATGCATCTCAAAAATATACATATGTCATTGTGGGCAATGCATCTTATTGGTTTTTATACGTTTCGCTGCTTTAATTGTGACATAAAATTGTCTGCATGAAATGAATTGAGCTTCTTTTTCGCATGCATATTTTCCTTTTTTTCTTTCTTTGTCCATGATTGCGACATGTGCTTCTGGAAAATCCGTGATTTGTTATAAGTTCAAATATTTTTATTGTTACGAAAAGTGTGCCATAGTTAGAAATGTAGTGACGCACTGGGCTCGCAATAAAAATGAATGAAAATTTATTATTGATTAAAATAATACATAAATAAATACACAAATTACTACTTTTTAAATAATTATTTGCATTGTTAAACCTAACTGAAATATAAGTTGCGAAAATGCTACGGCATGAAGCTCCGGAGAAAACTAGGTAATGGCTGTAGGGTCCACCTTTTGGCTTCGTCGTTTATCTAAACATAAGACGTAGTACCGCGCTGGCTGGTGGTAGGTGACCGCTTAAGAGACCCGTGGCCACCATTCCTCGAGGGTGGCTCGACTATCCTGTACAGACATCTACAAACTAGACGCACAAACAGACGTACAAACTAGAACAACTGCAATCGTCTTTTATAAGCGTAGAGCTTGTGATGAAGGGCAAAGAACAAAAGGGGGCGCGCGGGTAGCCGTGCCGAAACGGAGCGATTCAATCAATTTTACGAAATTTTACCATGCAATGGGCCCGCCCAGTGAAGATCTGTCGTCCCTCTTCATTGCTCGCGTGCTGCTCGGCAGACACTGTGACGAGCATTTGTTTAACTAACGTCGTTGCGCCAAACGAGCTTTGCAACGGGAAATGTAGTGTGAGCCAAGATTCAACGACCTACCCACACAGATTCTACACCACTTCGGCTAGGCGCTAAAAAATAATATAAGGCTCACAACATGCGGAGCAATCATCAAAAATGCCCCATAATTAGAAACTACGTCCACTAAAAAGGATCTAAATTTAAGAGGTATTTAAGAGGTTTGAAGTGGTTCTCGATTCGTCCGCACAGGGCAAGAGCCGTAACCTCCAACCGTCGAGCGAGACATGGCGGAACACAGCTAAGGGCTGGCACCATCTAGATTCTCACAGGATCCACAGCCAAACACTGCAATTCTCAGTAACACTAACATTTTACAGTAGTAAACTCCCGGCGGCCCCATCATATAGCTTTGTAGAGACACTGCTGTGATCCACTCCTACTGTTTTGTATAGTGAGGTGTTTTGCTGCGAGCGTCTAGCCGTGCCCTGCTCTGTTATCTCTTTTAGATGCGACGCATCTCTTGCTCTCGGGTATGTCCCTCCATTGTTGTTGTTGTCGCGGCGCTGTCCGCACGCTCACTGCACATGTGCAACTCTCCTCCGTTCTTCTCTCCGACAGCTGTGCGCAGCACTCTCACTCCGTCTCATTATCATAACAACAGCTGCGCGTGCGCGCTTCGCTGCTCTCGGTGGGCGCATGTGTGCGCATGCCCGCGACTCTCCCCGCGACTCCTCCCTTTTCAAAAGCGGGAATATAAGCGGGGGAGCGCACGGCGTCGGATCAGTCAAGCGCTCGCTCTCGCGCTTGGCGTGCCTTTGCTTGACGATACCTCCGTGCTTGCCACTTCCATGCTTGACTTGAATAAGAAGATCTTCCAATGAACACGTGATGGACCAGTTGAACCCCCCCCCCCCCCCCCGATGCGTCGCATCACATCAGGGTTCCCTCGCGGGAAGATGGGCGTAATTTTTTAAAACGAGGTGCATGTTCCCTTTTCTTTCGTTTGCATTCCGCTAAGCTATCCCATTTTGTAAAAAGAGTGTTTCGACTTGCCATAACTAAACTAAAAAGTTCGTTTTGAATTGTCAGTGTTCTTGGTCTAATTTCGCGGTTCAATAAATAATTTTGCGGAAAGTTAAATGCTTCGCCTGGCAAACGCTTCAGCATCTCATACGCCGAAGCTCGAATTTGCGCATCGCTTTGCTTAACACTTCTTCGTCGCTTTTGTTTACTTGTTTGTTGCTGAGCGCATGTTCGCTGCACCAGGCCCTGTTTGTTTGAAAAAAAAAAGGTATCTTCATTGGCTACGGGACAATATCCTCCATCGTTTTTTTAACAAAAACACATCATGCACTGAGTACTTCACCCTAATTTCACTGTTACGGCCCTTTTGTGGGCCTGCCTCATTAAACCAGTCGCTGGAACTTTACTAGAACTACTAATCACAAAACATCAATCCTTTTTTGGTGTACACTATTTCCTCACTAGAACCTGTTTTAATAAACACACTGGACTAAATGGCATGGCGAGCGAAAAGGTGGCTGCTGCAAACACACAAAAATTGGGGTTTAGGCTCGTAGACGTTTTTGCCTCGTTCTTTCTAAATACGACCGAAAATAGATTTTTCAGAAGTAGAGACCACCTCATCTTTGCAAAACAAAATTGTTCACGTAAGCTCTCCCTCCGAATATTTGAACCAGGCTCACGACTTTGGTGCCAATCACAAAAAGAAGATGGCCTCGAGGAGTTGCGCACTCGGAATTGTGGTGGATACTGCCTATTCGGTGCCTATTTCTTAGCTTAGGTTCTCTAATCTAGTGATACGTGGCGCAACGCGAAGCAAAAAAGAGATATACATACGACTTGTGCTGTTCACGCAGCGAAACGTGAAATCCCGACAGGTGTTTGGTAGAGAGGAAGCTGGAGATCGAACTGAGAGCTTATTTAGCAAATCTGGCTATAAGGTGTGAATTTACATTTACATAAAATAAACAAAGTCGATATTTGGGTGCACTTCGCTGACAGCGCTCGCGTTGTTGGGGTGCGCCCAATTACAAAAAAAAACATGTTTTTCCGTTTTTACGTTAACGCCAATTACTTTGACTGCTGGAATGTATTGTAAAAAGTATTTTTTTGGTAGCAATTGTATCAAAATACCATAATCATCAATCTTTATTTAAATGTGACATGTGGCTGGAGTGTCATTGGAGCCTTTGACAATATCTGAAATCAAAGCGAGCAAATGAGAGACAATTGATTTGGACTCAACTGTCTTTGAGGTTCACGCTGTACTTACATGTTTTGGTTGGGCGTGCTCATTCTTACCGCGTAATATAAAAACAGGGAACGTGTATTCGCACTAATGACGTATTGTGGCAAGGAACCTCTTAACAAAAGAATAAAGAATGCGTACAGCAAAGGCATTTTTCTAGTTCAACAGTCGCATCATCCGGACGTATACTCGCCATGTTAATCAAGCTAAGAGAAAAATTATTTTTAGCTTAACGTACACCTAACGGATTTCGGGTCAAGCTGCTGAAAAGATATACAGATGAGAGAAAGCCACGGCATCTCCGAAACACCATGTGTGATCTGTACGCATAACACCCCTCACCGCATAAAAACAGTCTTGAGTTTTCCGTTTATTCAATTTTTCCTTTTCTGGCGTTCCAATAAGAAGAGAGAACAATAATATTCAAATCTCAGACAGAAAGAACTTCCATAAAAAACTCGAATAAGAAGCCTACCATAGCGCTTGGGCGCCATTGATGTTCAATGCCTCATTACCAACTGAGCTATGGCGCTTATATTATTAAAATATTTTGTGCCCTGCTCCCCGAAACTGCTTCAATCATTACTTCTTAGCACATTTATCACTGGAAGCATCAGAATACAACAGCGGAACAAAAGCTACAGAATTGTGTTATTTTCAAGACAAGCGAAAACATAGTCCACCTTAAAATAAGAAAAACAAACAGCGCAAACTACGGGCCGAAGAAAGGTAAGACTAAACCACAGGCGCTGACGAACAACTGAGCGCTTTATTGCAGCACAAAACGTATATATATAGAAAAAGGAAAACAACAGAAGGACCGATAATGACCTAGGAGATATCACAACGGACAAAAACACGATATCTCGTAAACATGAACCACCACATGCCGATAAAAGTCTAAAGTTCAAGATAGCTACAGCCTTTCTTTTTCCGGAAGTGAAACTGACGCCTCACTAATACAAGCACTGTTGATTCTCGAGCACGGGGGAGAGCGCGTGCGCGAGCACTTGGAAGAAGAGAAGAAAGAAGCGCGGAGGTTTGTGCGCGCGCTCGTGCTTAATCAGAAGAAATAAAAGTTCAAAGTGTTCCGAACGGTAGCGCGGCATCGGGTCTTCTCGACTTATTAAGCACCTCCTTTCTTTTTGATCTTGAACGCTTCAAAGGTTTCCCGCTCTCTTCGTCCACCTTGCGGATTTACCTTGCGGATTTACCTTAAATATGCTCGATTAACACCTCTCCTTCACTTTGAGTTGTTGATTAATTCGCTCTCGACCTACAAACGGCTAGTCTCCTGGTTAGCTTAATTGGTCAAGCGACTTCCCTAGATAGGTGGTGGTCCCGCGGTTTGAATTCTGAACCAGGACGAATGTTTTTCAGCTGCGAAGTTGCTGAGAAAGCTGTACACCTTTGCTTTGTAGTCGTACGGCTACATTGAGGTGGATGTCAAATTTCCTTTCGCCGAAACATAGTCAAACTTAGGGATTTCTTCTAAATCTGATCGACTAGCAGCCTGGTCAGAAAGGAAGTGTAGGGCTGTCGCAAACTGTTTTACGTACATTTTACACAGTTCTTACTATATTGATGTTCTTGCATTTGTGCCATTGCTAGGTTAATACTCGAGTACAGATAGTTCATGCGACGTTCGCTACAATATTTTTCGCCTGAAAACGGCAGCGTTCGAACCTGCACTTTTCTCTCTCACTGTTCTCTCCTTTTAAAATATTTATAAACTACTGAATTAGACCAAAACGTCCATCTGTTCGGGAGGTTTTGCCCGAATAAATAAATAGAACATTTGCCGGTTACGGGTTTTTGAAAATCCGTAGAGTTCCGCAGGTAGGGATCGCTTAAGAAGGAAGAGCTGGGTACTAAGCTTCACATGAATTTCACAATAAAGTTGGCCTTACAGTTTAGCTCTACACCATGTGCTCACAGATTACCGCACGTTTCCGAAAGTTTGCGGCATGCATTACCGTGCTGCTGTAGCTGCCCGCTTTTCTCAAAAATTGGGAAGGGAGCGCAAAACAGTCTCAGGCAAACAGTTCTCCACGCAGTTTAGTGCATTGTATTCGCTTTAGGTGCGGGCTTCAGCCTTTTTTGTTTGATTGCAAGTAAGGAGCACGTAAGGGGCACGTATTTTCGAGTTTCGAAGTGTATGCAACAGAGGATAAATCCATATCTGACATCTAGATCGAAACAGCCTAATAGCAGCCAGTGACAACGAGGGCTGCATATTTATAGCACACGGAGAAGACTGCGATCAGGGGTCTGATGAGCGACCTGGTGTAGGAGGATATTTTGATGGCGCTGACTAGGATTATGACTATGTTCGGGCGGTGCGAATAAGTAACGACTTCTGCAGGACCTGGTGGCCAATCTCAAGTCGGAACTTCGGGGCCGCTTTGAAGATCTGATGGTGACCCTGCTGTTCCCCATTGAAGAGTTTCTTGCCCGGGAGCTACGCGCAGCTATAAAAGGCGTTGGAACAGACGAAGACGTCCTCGTCGAGATTCTGTGCACTCGCAGCAACAAGGACATCCGCGACATCAAGGAGAGTTACGCCAAAGGTGAGTGCCGTGTAAACTCTTGCAGCTTATACTTTGTATTGCATATGACATTGCAACAGTCATTTGCCTAGTGCATCAACAAGGCTAGCGGCCGCCGAACATGTATAAATGCATTAATATTGGCTTCTTGGTTATGAAACTTCGGCCTGGTAGAAAGTGTGAATAAAAACGTAGGCACGAAATATAACGCATACACATGACCTGCGAAAGCTCCCGTGCGGCGCAAGTGTTCTTTGTTGTGTCATGAGTTAGTTTCGTGCTTTTTACCATGTAGAGGAAGGACATGAACTGGGATACTTATAATTTTAAATAACTAAATTTTCAGTTCCCGTTTGTCTGGTTGTGCTTGTAATTGCATCCTCGTGAGCACTAGAGAAAATTCTCTTTGAAGAGGTTGGGCCTAGTTTGAAATATTTACTTTCCGTTCCACTAATGTTTTAGGGCAACACAGCTGCAGGTCATGCGAGGTGTCGTTGCAAAAGATTGTTGTGGCCAGCGTGAATTTTGCGCTCATTTTAATTTGTCCGAAGGATGTAGTAGCGGTTATTCGCTGGTGACTGTAACGGCTGCCGTCAGATACTGACGGCGAATTCGCAAATTTTTATTAGTAGAAAAGCTCCAAACCTAAAAGGACACTGATCTTATTTGTAAACATTTCGGATTTACTTGCGCAAAGTAAAGTCTGGAGTCTCTAGAATGTATTTTGCCACCTCTGGATGCCTTTTCGCGACATTATTGAGGAGAAAAATAATTCGAAAGTGCTGTTCGTATCTGTGCATCCTCTTTCCCGATTTACTACGATGTTCCATATTGCAGCGAACCATGTATGCGTTTGTTTGTGTATTTATTGTTTGTGTTTACTGCATGGCTACGCCCGGCTCTGTTATCTTTGTCAAGTGAAGCGCGTCTTGCATTCTTTATTTTTATGCCGCACGGGCTATCTCATTCAGGTAAGCAGACTGTTCCGTGTTAACGTCACTAGCCCAGAATAATCTTCCCTGATCTACAATGTTCTGGATGTAAATCGACGGTTCCAGAAACACTCGCGCCGAACGATAAAAAAGCCTGCAGAGCAGACGCCACAGCATTCCGATCGTCGATGCTCGCCCGCACACGTCACTTTGTTGACTGCTGCCTCGCCGCCTGTGTATTTTTTGAGTTGTTAGGGGAGCACAAGTTCGCTCCAATAAACGTGTTTCCCTTCGCGACAACTGCGTCGTCTCTAGCTTCGTGATATCTGGTGGAGGTGCTGGGTGCGCACCTTTTATGACGACCTCTGGAAGCCGCCAGCCCAGTACAACCAGAGCCAGCCTCCGACTGCAAGGATTGTCGCCCGAGTTCGGCGTCCTGCCAGAAAGACCCAAGACAACGACTGCTGCAACCGCAACCATGGTGCAAGAACCAGCGTCGCCAATCCTGCTGCAGCAATCACGGGTACCGCCAACATTCCGAGGAGCCCCCGCTGAAGACTCGGAGGAATGGTTGGAGAAGCTGGAGCGAGTGCGGATCTTCAACAGGTGGGACGATGAAGAAACCTTCCGGCATGTTTTCTTTTACTTGGAGGATGCAGCTCGAACTTGGTTCGAGAACCACGAGAGCGCCTTGACAGACTGGGCGCAATTCAAAAGAGAAGCTCTTTAAAACCTTCACGACAGTGTTGAGAAAAGGAACGAGCTGCGCTTTTACTGGAAACTCGAATGCAACACCCGAACGAAGGAGTCGCAATCTTCGTTGAGGAAATGAAGCGACTATTTCGTCCCGCGGACCCGGATACGACGGAAGAAAAGAAACTGAGGTTTCTAACGCGAGGAGTAAAGCAAGAACTTTTGCTTGCCTTTTATGCAACCCCCTCCCCCCCTCCAATCGGTGGCCGAATTCGCGTCCGAGGCAGCCGCCATGGAGAACACGTTGGAAATTCGCACGAGGCAGCACGACCGTCCCATCAATGCGCTAGTTGCGGTCTCGATCGATGCCGGGGCTCTTATCTCTGACACACTACGTGAGACAATCCGCGCTGTCGTCAGGGAATAACTGCGGAAACTCTTCCCAACAACGCCGCAACCCCAAGTCACCTGTATGGGCGACGTGATCCGGGAAGAAATTCAACTCGCCTTGGGGACTTCTACGCCTTCCGAAGTACCACGTGAGCCTCAAGCTATGACCTACTCCGCGGGCTGTTCGACGACCCCGCCCTGCTCCAACCCGTCATCAAGAAGTCCCGCCGTACCGCCGTCCAATGTCGCCCGCCCGACCACCTCCAGGCCAAAACCAGGCGCCGAGGAAGACGGCCGTATGGCGAACCGCCGATAATCGTCCGCTGTGCTACCAATGCGGAGAGGCCGATCACATCTATCGTCGCTGCCCGTACAGTAGACTCGGACTGCGTGGTTTCTCCGTCGACACCGCACGCCCCCGACCCGGCCAGCGCCCTACTGATGTCGACGAATACCTGTCCAACACCAACCGAGGACGAGCCCGCTTTAACCGATCGCCGTCGCCCTACCCATAACAGTCGCCCAACCGCCGTAGCAAGGCTGATTTCGCACGTGGAAGGTCCCCCAGCCAACGCGGGGGAAACTAAAAGCAGCAACTTGTGGAGGTAAAGCTGCACGATCGTGGAAAAATGAAAACCCTCCACCGACGCAACGACTCGCGGAAGACCATGATTCCCCACATGCCCTCGGCCCGACAACCCGATCTAACCCCGACGTGACACTCAAACACGACAACAACCACACGGCGTGACACGCACCCGACTTGACCGAACCTTCCGCTGAGAAGACGACGACCACGACGCACAGTGCCCGACCGTCAACACGCACAAGCCGAGGTACGACGCCACGACGCACCCGGAACTCGAAGAAAGCAGCGTCCGACGTTCAACTGTCCATCGGCGGCTTTTAAGCAGTTGCGCTTATAGACACGCGAGCCGACTACTCAGTCATGAGCGGACCATATGCGTCTAAGCTGAAAAAAGTTATGACCAGATGGGACTGGCCGAACACTCGCACAGCAGGAGGCCACCTCGTGACGTCAAGTCGAACGTGCACATCGCACGTCACCGTAGACGGCACAACGTACCTTGCAGCGTTCGTCCTTTTGCCTAACTGCTCCCGTGACGCAATTCTCGTAATGGACTTTTTGACGGACAACGGTGAAATAATTGATCTACAGGCCAAGTCTATAACATTTTCCTCCGATCACTGCATGAGGCCGGAACCCAACCCCGAAAACCGTGCTTCTATCACGATCGCTGACTATCATGTCACCCTGCCACCCCGCACAAGCTTGATGATCAGCGTCTACTGTGAAGATGCGGCTGTTGACGTCGACGCTATCGTAGAGAGTGACCAAAGGTTGCTCCTCGACCGCGGTGTCTCTGTCGCAAGAGGCATTGCGCCCTTTAAGCCACGCAAATCCCAAGTTTTGTTCACTAATTTGAGCATGGATTGCCAGCATTTAAACAGGGGCGCTGCAATTAAGAAACGCAAGAAGCAAGCGACGTGATCGCGGTTGCCGACTTTGAACGCACACCCGAAGATACCTTCAAGCTTCCGAATCACTTCGACGTGAATCCGGCGTTACGGCAAGGAGAACGGAAGAAATTATTGGATTTGCTGCGTCGCTACAGCGAGTGTTTTTCGTCGAACTCAAAACTACGTCAGACACCTCAGAGACCGCCGCTCTTCCGAGGGGGACTTCACAGGAAGTCGCAAAGTTCTTCATAAGTCAAGTTGTGCTGCCAGATGGAGCCCCGGAAGTCCTAATCACGGACCGCGGAACGGCCTTTACTGCAGAGCTGATGGAAGGAATATTACGCTACCGCAACACGGATCACAGAACAACGACGGCGTACCACCCCCAAACGAACGGACTAACGGAACGTCTGAACAAGACAATCGTAGATATGCTGTTAATGTACGTTGACGTTGAACATAAAATTTGGGATGAAGTGCTCTCGTATGTCACGTTTGCGTACAACATGGCTATCCAGGAGACTACACTGATGACGCCGTTCGAGCTTGTCTACGGAAGACGGCCTGACCACGGTGCTTGACGCCATACTTCCGTATGTAGAACACGACGCCCTCAATCCCGACGTCCAGGGATACCTTCAGCGTGCGGAAGAGGCCCGCCATCTCGCTCGAGTTCGTACAACGGATAAACAGCTCATGGATGCCGGGCGCTACAACCTCCGACGCCGAGACGCCGAGTACCACCCAGGGGATCGTGTTTGGGTTTGGACTCCCATCCGATGACGCGGACTCAGTGAGAAGCTTCTGCTACGGTATTTCGGACCCTACCAGATTCTACGACGTGTAGGCCAACGTACCTACGAGGTGATCCCCGATTGTGATTCCGGAACATCACGATGACGCACGCGGCCCGAAGCCGTCCACGTGATTCTCTTGAAACCTTGCTATGCAACATGACGGACATGTTCTGTCAGACTGTCTTTTGTTTTAGAATCGGGCCGATACACTCTTAGAGGGGGGGGGGTAATGCCGTCAACCATGTATGCGTTTGTTTGTTTACTTATTGTTCGTTTTTACTGCCCGGCTACGCCCGACTCCGTTATCTGTGTCAAGCGAAGGGCGTCTTGCATTCTTTATTTTTATGCCGCACGGGCTATCTCATTCAGATAAGCAGACTGTTTCGTCTTAATTTCACTAGCCCAGAATAATCTTCTCTGATCTACAATGTTCTGGATGTAAATCCACGGTTCCAGAAACACTCGCGCCGAAAGATAAAAAAGCCTGCAGAGCAGACGTCACAGCATTGCGATCGTCAACGCTCGCCCGCACACGTCACTTTGTTGACTGCTGCTTCGCCACCTGTATATTCTTTGAGTTGTTAGGGGAGCACAAGTTCACTCCAATGAAATTGTTTTCCTTCAAGACAACTGCATCGTCTCTGGCTTCGTAACAATATGACACTCGCTCTAGAAAATTTGCCTTGACTGCGCAGTTCCCCGGCTCTCCGACGGAGTCTGGCGGCCGGCTGCCGCTCCGGCGGGTCGTCGGAATTAGTTCGCTGAGATGCCACGATAAGATATGTGCCGAGGATGGTGTGGGTTTAGTTTGTTAGTTTTCAGACTCAGTAAAGCTTCAGAAAGACGGAAAGGTTTATTGTAAAGACTGACACCGAGATTAGGGTAGTACTTTTTGTGCTGGGTGAACTGGCTCAGCGTTTAGCGCACACCACAGATGCGATCACGTCGCTTCCTAAGGAACGCTGTCATTAGTGAGAAAATAGTCGTGGGGTTTTGGGAGACGTGTAATGCACTTGCTTTTTTTAGGAAATAGTTATATAAGCTCTCAGAATGCTAAAACTAACAGCAAAATTAACAGCCTATAGGATATATGTCATATTCCTATCTGATAAAAGTGGGGCTGTTGCTGAGTGGTCTAAAGCACTGAATGTTGTGTGTCGCAATGAGCGAATTCGATTGCAAGATTTTGCGTTTTTTCAGGAGTTTATTTTTTATTTCCGTAATGTTTTCCTATTCGGCACTGAGATACTTAGCTGCACCTTCAACGCTTTCCTTACGAGTTGGCATACTGCGTGCAAACAGATTATGATGCGCTGGTGAGTTCCCGTTGGGGCGGTGTTGACATAACGAACAACAAACTGCCGGCGGTGTACCGCATTAGCCAACTCTGGGCCTGGTGCCAGTATGCCTCTTACGCCAAAGGGAGAGCCAGGTGCGCGTGAAACGAATGGTAGTTGAGCGTCTCTCCTGATAAGAGGGTGTTAGCCACTACGTACTCCTCGTCTAGTGCAAGTTATGGCGTTAACACTCTAAGGACGTTAGGACTCTAAGCGGTCCCAGCAGGCTTCTCTGACCTATTTTACAGCTTACTATGGGCGAGAAGCGTGCCGCACCGATTCCTGATATATCAAGAATGCCCGACGAATGATAACGTCACATGTGAAGCCGTTGATGCACGAAACGAACAAAAACTGAAGCTGTATACGACTACTCAAATCTTGAACATCGTCCAACCGCACCGCAGGACCAATACGCGAATCTGCTTTCAGATGTTGCGATCATTGCAAATGTCGCAGGGTATATTTTTCTTTCAGGATTTATATAAACACTGCTATAGCGAACGAATAAACGATGAAAAGTGCATTTATGTGAGCGCGCCAATGCAATGTATACAAAAACAGTAATTTAATAAAATCTCGTAACCGTGCCTTTAAGGGGAGCACAATTATTTCTATTTCCAGTGCTCGGGTTAAACAACACGACTTTCTTACCTTCGTAAGTTTAACTATATTGTTAAACAACCCAATTTTTCTATGGGTAAAGGAAAATAACTTTGTGGCATTTACTAACGGACATTCGCGCTATGCTCTGACGACAGCCAATAAAAATCTGGGGTAGATTTACGTACTGTCCTAGCAGTATTCACTGTGGGGTCTCCGAAGCAGATGTTAAATCTGTCCCTTTGCCCCTGCACATATACAGTACCTGTTATCCTGGAAAGCCACCGCGCGGGAAGTGATGTCGACGACTCAGGAACTGGACTACAAAAAATATTCCCTGGGCGCACTTCTATGACAAAAATCACATTGCGTATTTCCGCTTTGGTATAAGCAATTGTTTGTGTAGAAACCGGACACTCGAGTTTGATGGTCCACCGCAGTGTCAGCCGTGGCAGACGCGCACAATTCTGAGTTGGTCCCGCCGCACCGACCGCCTTAATAGCCCTCGAACGTGCCTTCGAGAAAGCGTCTAGCATGATTTTATTAGCGCGCATACCTACAAAATACTGCAATGATGACAGAAATAAATTTT
The DNA here is from genome assembly GCA_013339765.2 of Haemaphysalis longicornis. Lineage (NCBI taxonomy): Eukaryota > Metazoa > Arthropoda > Arachnida > Ixodida > Ixodidae > Haemaphysalis > Haemaphysalis longicornis. Next base: position 20,890,841 of record CM023458.1, read on the forward strand.
TTAGACGGTGGAAGCCTCCAAAGAAAACGGCGCTGATGGAATAATATCGCCTTTCTGCCGAGGCGTTGGCCGGCACACAGTGAAGGTTGCTTTGAAGGCTTTGCACTTTCCCGCAGAATTTTGCTCTTTTATTACGGGTGCGAAGCCATAGTTCTGCATTCGTTACTGCATTTTAAAGGAAAACTAATTCAGCAGATTACGTGCTGCTGGGAAATACGACGAGGTGGTTATATGGTATGTTAGCAGGTGGTAAATAAGCATAAGTGCGCAGTCGCTTTGTCACAACAAGTACGCTCAAACGCAGTTATTACAGCGTAGTTTGTCACCCGGGGATGCCTTTTTATAGTTCATCATTATTTTACGTGGCTATCGCCGTAGTCCATAGAGACAAGCGCATGTGGTGCAGACTCTTTTAACGTTGATCTTCGTAAACGCCTCTTCACCGATCGGATATCAAAACATATCATTGGATTTTCTTTCAAAACAAACTATCAATACTGTTGTCTAGTCTATTGAACGGCTAAGAAAAGTACAGAGAACATCGGATTCAATTAAAGTTTTAAATATGCAATCACAGTACCAAATTGTCGAGTTTTATCTATTTCTTCGTCCAGGAAAGCTTTTACTGCACCTTGAAGGACTAAAACGATACAATTACTTTGAAACAGTGTTCTCACGCCAGAGCCGTTAGTGTAGGGCGAAAAATAGGGTCCAATATGAATATTCTAAAATATTTCCAATCTGCTTAGGTGTCATGCTCTGCATTCGGAGCTCCTCATCTAAACAAAAGGTCTTTCAATGCCCTCTCGCGAAGAGTTTCCTTTTTCGCGGCATGTTTTTATACAGCTGGCGTGCAGGGTTGCACGTAGAAACCAGTAGACTTCATTGGTGGCGGCGTCCACACAGACACGAAGCTATATATCTTTCTTTGTCCGTTAGGATGGAGAGACCGACATCGACCTTTCGGGGTTCCGCCAGTAGCCAACAACATCAAAAGCACAGTGACACGGTGTGCATGATACACACCCTTGTAATAGTTTGCTTGTTGTAATAGATGTCATGAATTCAAAATCAGCATTGAATTTTCAGCTCTGAGTATGTCGTATTCGATGGTGCGTCCAATTCATTAAACTTATTGCTTCCGATACACACACAACAAGTGTGAGTGTCATGCTGTTGCATATACCAAGTATTATAATCAGATCCGACCACTATGTAACGCCATTTCGTTCAGTCTGTAGCGGTACAGACAACAACGTATCTCGACAAATGTACTCACACTGAGATCGGCCTAACGCACGGAAACAATCCACCGAACCATCGGATATCGTACTTGTAAGCGAGGCGTCCTCTTTTGGGGACTCGAAAACAATGAAGTACTGGTTTTTTAACCATAGCACGCGTGTGTCTCGTGCACCGTGCTTGCTGCGATTAGCGCTCCAGAAGCCCCAATGTTCGCGTTTGTATTCGTTAGCAGCAGAATTGGCTGCCTGCCACGCCCTTTTTAGAACGGGGAACTGTTTCAGAACCACTGTTATCCGTTGTCCGCAAAAAAAAAAAAAAAAACTCGCGCTGCGAATACTTCATTTCGCGTTCCCTAGCAACCCCTGGTGCAGCTGTGCATAGCTTCGCGCTAGCTCTGCTAGCTTGGCATAGCTGCTGCTGCTCACCGGTGCCTGTCATGCCGTGACTTCACTTCGCAACATATGATATAAACGACCGTGTACAGCGCGGCCTGCAAGGACCGGATCGGGGCCGATAGGCTTCGCGTATAGCATTTCGCCAGTAGTGCAAGCTACGCCGAATTTTTGTATGCACAATTATCAAAACTTCGTCGCCTGGGCTCCCATTCCACCTACTTCTCCTGTCTTCACTGGATACACATTTGGTCTACAACGTGTAAAATGGTTGACGGGAGCCACCGGACCTTAAGATATTGTGTGTGATCGCCACTTGTCCACATACACCTGGCAAGGCGTGCTTCCACTCGAACCCGCCACGGTGCACAAGTACTGAGGTGTTGTGCTGCTGAGTCGAAGGAAGAGAGAGAGAAAGAGTGATGTAACATTTATTTAAAATGCTCTCCCTTGTCAGTTTTGCTGTTGCACGTTCTACCTGCGGAAAAAGGGCTCCAGTGGCCGACAGAATCACTTATGAAATATAAAAACTCCATCAAAACACACAAGAAGCAATAATTTTCTTAGTTATTAAAAATATGGCACGGAGGACGTCTTCCTAAATCCTGAAAAGAACCTATTGTGGTTCCAATAATAAAAGAAGGGAAGGACACCCATTTACCCACCAGCTAGAGGCCAATTGCATTAACCTACCTGTTTGCACCAGCTTTTAGAGAAAAGGTTAAAAACACACCGCGTGTATTTTTAGGATATTATGGGATTTTAGACACGTGTCAGGCAGGGTTCCGTTCAGGAAGGTGCACAACAGATTGCCTTGCGGCCTTTGAGGCTTACGCAAGTGATGCGTTGTGCACAAACAACATTCCATTACTATATTTTTTGACGTAGAAAAGGCCTACGACACCACGTGGCGTTCTGGTATTCTACTCGATTTTTGCTGCTCCTGCGGAGTTGGTAGCAATATACTAAATGTCACAGAAGACCATGCCACACACAAAACATTCCGAGTGAGAAAAGGCCACGTCTTACAACGTGCGCTAAGCCAAGAAAATGGGGTACCTCAGGGAGGCGTCTTCAGCTGTTCACTATCGATAGTCGAAATGAATTCTCTGAAGAACATTTTAACCCGCTCGCTCTTTTACTTTATGTATGTAAATGATGTTAATGATGTTAAATTAGTTTTAAATGTTGCAATATTGCCATTTCTAAGAGACAAATTTAACTCTGAGTGAACAGGCTCTCAAGGTGGGCGGATGACAATGGTTTTAAGTTTAACTGTGAATTAAGCAGCTGCGTGCTTTTCACAGGAGTTGCGTGCTTTTCACAGCAGCTGCGTGCTTTTCAAAACTACGAACACAAAGCATTAAAGCAATAATAGTTTGAAGATTCTGTCACGTCAGTCATACGGCGCGGACAGAGCGTGCTTATCGAAACTTTTTAACAACCTCGTCGCATTAAGGCTTGATTAGGGTTGCCCGGAGTATCAGTCAGCCCCAAAAACTGCTCTCCATCTACTGGATCCTGCTTATAATTTAGGCCTGTGGTTGGCGACACGGGCTTTCCGCACGAACCTGATAGAAAGCTCGTATGTGGAATATGACACGCGGTTATTGGAAAGTCGGGGTGCCTGCACGTCCTTGTTATATGCTGTAAAAACAACCTCATTCATAAAGCCCCCGTCACATATCTTAATAATGACCCATCCACTGTATCTTTACTCAAAAAACGCCATTCACTTCCACAGCCCTATGCAATAACAGTAAATTCTTAAGCATCCATCTTGGACATTTCTTTCAACGACACCTACAAAACCTCTTTAGCTGATGTTATGGCCACTTGGAAGCTATCGCTCGTAGTATGCGACATGTCTTTTGCAAGCATAAGCAAACACAAACACCTAGTGCCTTAATTCACCACCACTTTTTATGTCTTCATCATAAATATAAATCTAAAGGGTTCTACACAGATGCGCCCAAAACAAATTCTGCGGTATCATGTGCCGTACTCGGCCTGCGCCTATGCGTTTCGAGAAACCGAAACCCTCAAAGCAGCATTTTCACAGGTGAAGCTCAAGGCATTGCGCTGACGGTAGAACACATAAAACAGAACAAAATAATTTGCTCGGTCATATACACTGATTATCTCGTGTGGTGACAGCCCTATCGTTAGCGAAGCCTCGTAAGAACGCAGTTTTTAACTTGCTCATAAACACAATCATGACAGCATACTCAATGGGGCTCAAAATTACAGTCTGCTGGGTTCCTGGTCAATGTGGAATAGCGGTAAATGAGGCTGGTGATAGGGAGGTGGCGGCTGCTGCTCGTCGTAAAAATGTGCACATTAAGTCTATGCCTTGCGGTGACCTGAATTCGCTCATTAAAAGAAAATTTCGGAACGTTGGCAAAAACACTGGGACATGCAAACAGAAAACAAACTTCATGCAATTAAACCACAAATAGGTAGACACGTAACAGAAGAACTACACAGGTCTGTAGAATTGCCCTTTGTCGTTTAAGAATAGGGCACACTCTTGGCCCACATGGATACATTTTCAATTGAACACCTCGACCAACATGTGATAAATGTGGAGGATTTTTCTTTGTACTCCATATCTTAGTTAAATGAAGGGTACTCAAAACACAAACACAGATACATTTCGCTAATCTGTACACACAGCACATACCACCACAACAGGCACACTTTCTCTGTGATGAAAGAATAATCAGTTACAAAGAAGTTTTAGACTCCTTGACTGAGGTTGATATTTTGAGGAAAAGTTATCGCACATGACCACAGCTTGTCCGTCAGTAATGAGGGCACTGCTGAGGCACTTTTCAGCGACACTCAGGGGCCTAATATATTTTTGCCTGGAAAAAGTATCGCCGAGGTACACTGATTTCTAGCCCAAATCATTTTTTACGCTCTCATTTAGTTTTATTCACTTTGACTGACCATCAATTGTCCTTTACACCAATTTTCCATAACCACTTTTAACGAAAGCACGCAGCATATAACTCACCTTCGACATTAACACAACCTTGTTTTAGTGCTATTTGGCCTAGAAGCTCTTGCGCAAGTAAACAGAGACATCATCGTCATCTCCCCTTATAGGGCTCTGGCAGCTCCCACAGGGCCGCATAGACCTGGTGGCCTCCGGATATGACTTCCACCTGGTGCGAGAGCTCGGAGCTCCGCATAGCCTGCTCCCAGGCGTAGGGGTGGGTAGGGACCCTTAGTGCACTAGCCGGGGGAATGAAAGTGTGTGTCCACTTATCCGCAATGGGGGCAGTAGGGTGCGGGAAACAGATGGGGTTGGATGTGCTGGAGGACTGTGCGGTGAGGGAAGGTGTGCGCTCGGATGATGCGCCACATGCCGGCCTGGTCAGTAGATAAGAAGCTGTGGGGTAAAAGGGGGGGCGAAGAGGGTTTGACGGTTCAGTCTGGGGTGGAGTGTATTGTCGGTGTATGTGTATAGTGGAGCGGAGAGGCTGTAGGTAGGATAAAAAGAATGACGTGGCTTCCATCCCGGCTACGGTGGATCCTTTTCTGGTGGGCGCGGAAAGCGAAAACCACAGTATGTCGCCATTTAAACGCACGTCCATGATAGGGTGAAAATTATTCCAGAGGCCTACAGTAAGGCGCGGCTCATAGCCTAGGCGTAACGTAGGCGTTTTGAACCCCATAATGAATAGATCAAGCTGACAGTAAACACCTCTCTGCGAATGTCGACAGTATTGCGAAGCCAGATATCTATACAACAGCCCTCCAATATCTCTTTTTAGCCGCTCGCTGTGTTTAGAGATACACCCAGAAATGTTGCTAAGGTCCCGCCTCTAGATCTCGCCTTATAATGCATGACGGCTTCGTTAACTGTTGTAGCTCACAACGGAAACAAACGTAAGATCATTAGCTAGTGCCTGTCGTTTGAATACACCGTTAACCAGCGTTTTGCCGGAATAGATGCTAGGTTGCTCATTTATTAGCGAGGCATTATAATATGCATCCTAGCTTTGGTTGGAACACGAATGATTCGAAACTTTAATCTCGAAATTTTCAGCTCTGCAGGTACAATAAAATTGTTTATTCAAAACCTTGGCATTGTTATTGTCTCCATGTGTATTCCTCAGAGAAACTCGGAACACTAGTAAGCGTTCGAAGTGTGGACTTGACACTTGGAGAAATAAACACTTCGGTAGTTTTCAATCGCCTCCTTCCCTTTCCCCGCAGCATTCGGAAGTAACGTGGAAAGCGACCTTGGAAGTGAGGCATCCGCAGAATTTAGAAAACTCATGCTTTCAATGTGCGACGTAAGTATCCTCACCTGGCAGCGCCTAAAAGGCCGCAAAAACGAACAAATGTTTTGCTATTTATATACGGTAGCATTGCGGGTTAAAGCTACCGAGGTGGCTGTATTTTCCCGGCAGTGCTGGTACTAATATATTTCCCCTAAAATTTTGGAATGACACGTAACGGGGCGGACTAGTTCATTTTAGTACGAAACTCAGTGCCCCAGGGAACGAATAACCCGATAGAAGCTAAAGCTTTGATGCGACCGTATGCAGTGCCAGCCCCATTTGACGGTTGCTAAGATGAATCTGGGTACCAGCGTCGATATTGGGTCCGACGTGGTTTCTTATTAAGACTTTTATGGGGGAGCTGTAAACGGCTGAACCGGAGCAGAAGTGCAACAAGTTGGCCTTCTTGAGTAGTGTCGATAGCTCCACTGAAACACATTCCTAAAAATCTTGAACACATGTAATTTAGCATGTAAAGAAGGCATCATTTAAACAGAGTAAGTCAAAACATGTTCTCAGCAACAATGCTGGAAGATAAGAATTCACATTCTGCAAATCTAGAGGGGTTTCCAAATGTAGCACGTCACATCTTAGTGCAAACGAATTTGCGACGGACTTGGTGTTCAGATCCAATGTGTTTGGTCACAAAACGAATGGCAGTTGTTGTGACTTCCTCATCTTCACCCCTTCTAGCAGACGACGCTGATTATCATCATTTCATTACGCTTGTCATGAGCTGCCGCATGCTCATGTGGCTGCGTCGGCTCGCGCCACTTCTTCTTCAAGTTTCCATTAAAGCCTCATCGCATCACGACGTGTCGCTCCGCTTTCTGAGCATCGCGCCGCAGCTGGGGGACCCAGAGGTCCAACAGCAGTGAAACAAGATTGCGGCAGCATAACATCTAGAAAATCGTAAAAAGCGCAGTAGGAACTGAAATAAATGCAGCGCTTACAAGCACAAAAGCAGGGGAACGTTGTGAAAAGTCTGCGTATTCAGCCACAGATTTGGCAGCGGAAATAGGACGGTTGATATCAACTGACGCATCACCAAAACAGGAAAATGATTTTTACGTCCCGGCTCACAGCCTGCTATAGCATTATAAAGCTAAACCAATTTTTTTTCAAACAATGAACTGTTGGAACACTCTAGAATTGGCCAGAGTTCAATCATGTGTTGGCGATAATGACTCGAGCCGAAAGCGGTGATTCGCTGAATATGTAGCCCTTCTGGTTCATGGAGTAGCGTCTAGAGGCTTCAGTACCTCAGAAGCAGTATCAGAAGTATCAAAAGCATCAGAAGCAGCAGTAGCATCAGAAACGTCCTAAATATACATCAGAGGCCACATTTGGATAAAAGATAATCCTATGAAAACCGCAAGTCTATAAGTACACTATTAAGTTAAGATTTATTACGTGTAAGTAAGTGGACGGCACTCGTGTATTTCACATCTGCGTTGCTCTTAAGATGTAAGAATGACGTCGCCTGTAATATCCGTTATGTTCATGCATACATCACCGGTTATGCAGAGAAGCGTAGATGAAAAGTAAAAATTAGGAGCTCGCTTTAATAGCTGGAAGCTGTTACCTCGCGTCATGTTCTTCTTTGCATGTAGCCCCCGATGTTGAACTGGATCCATTCAGGAGTCCGAGCTCTTTCTGCGCAACTCCTCCTTGTGGCATTAAGCGGATTTAAATTCGGGTGAAACACATGTTTTTTTTTCATACGTTAGTTCCGAAGAGCACTGAATTTAATACGTACGATACCTTAGCACGACAGTCGGTGTTTTTTTTTTGCCATCTACAAACCACACGACACTTCAAAAATCCAATGCAATTTTTGCAGGCCTACCGTCAAGAAGGATTTCTGGATTTTAATAAAGCAAAAAACGACGCTAATGTGAGTATCAGAACAACATATCAGGGCGTTACTCGGTCTTCTCTTTTGATACATGTGTATAAATCTGCCTGTCAATGACTGAAATCTATGACACTGCCTTGAAACTGGGGTATGAGTCACTTAAGTAATAATCATCCCATCGAGTGAGCGTCAGTGTCTTTGTTTTTGTATCGGCAACTATACATGCTCCACTGCTGTTTCACAGGGATTTGTAAGTGAGCCTGCTGCACGCGAGACAGGGTAACACGCATGTCGCTAACAAAAAGTATACAAACGTAGCTTTTGAAGCATGAAGTTGTTATGATAGAGTGAAACCCCCGTTTAGTGCACATAAAAGCGCACACTATTCGCTTTGGTGCTTGTCCTAAGCGCTATGCTCTGTTTATGCTAATTATACATAAGCAGTTTGGCTATTTCGAGGTGATTCGAAGTGGAACGTCTGGCGGGAAACTACCGTGCGTGTTTTTGCCGTCCCACACGACAGAGAATGCTCAGAAAATGGGCTCCTTGGGAGGGGGGGGGGGGGCGGGGGGCTTCAATGTATATGCTTTAAAAAGTGGCTGCGGATATGGCAGCTGTCGGGCGTTGTCGCATAGCTTAGCGCCGCGTCTGGCCTGCGCAACTGCTGAAATGGCAGCTTTATGTCCTTAAAAGAATACTCGCGGCATAGGACCTCAAATTGAAGAACTCTACGCCGTTCGAAATGCGGTGTATTCATTAATGTTGAATGGTGGAGACGGAACTATACTACAGCGTTGAGGAAGCAAGACGAGTGAGGGAGAGGGAGAAGGTAAAGGAAAAGCAGGGATTTGATCATAGTACCAGCCTGGCTGTTGAAAAGCGCTGTGGCTCGGTGGCACGTTGCTCTGCACGCGGGCTTATGGCTGTGTATGTGCACGGACATCGCGATCAACAGTACGGCAGAGACGGCACCGAGCGCAGATGCCTTTGAACGTGTCTCTGTGAAATACGCCGCGTTTACCATTCGGCGTGATGAATATTTGCAGCGCTTCGCATCGGCCGAAGAGTAATATTCGCGGTCGCACACGGATGAACTGTATTTAACAGGTCCTCTTTTATTTAACGTGACAGAGTTTAGGCGCCTTTTTTGACTTCCCCGAGGCTCCTTGCCGTCCTCTATTAGCCATGCTCATCAAGCGTTCAAGGAAGTACATCATCTCGGCAAGCAGAAACGTACTACTGCTGGTGCAGCCAAATACGAGGGTTCTACCCCGCCGCGAATACGGCTGAGTAGCGACTGAAACGTGAAACTGGGGAAAATATTACTACAGCGATCACAATAAAAAAGATGCGTTAGTCTTGCAGGCTGTGTGCCTCTGCAGTGAAATCTGTTCTACGCAGCGTCGGTAGTCGCATCATCGGCAGATACGGTGCTCAGACGTTCCTGCAAAAAACGCCGTTAACCGAAAAGCGTCCCTCCGACTGGAAATAATTCCGGCGTCAACATGTGTTACGTACCAAAAAAGGGGAAAATGATGAACTCTATGCTCCCAAAATCTGAGGGCCTATGTAATAACCAGAACTAATTAATAAGTCACATATTTAGAATTAAAAATGGTCGTAAGGCGTCTAATTAACAAAGTTGCAAAGTATTTCTGAAACGTTTTGTTTTCTTGTCACGGCTGCGAGATATATGTGAAAAACAAGGGCTTATGTTAGCCATAGGCTATCTTACAATCAGCAAAAACAGAAAATCTTTACCTATTTGTTGTATATTGTAATAATCTAACAAAGCGAAGAACTAGGAAGACGGAAAATGAAATCAGACGCCTTATGCACGCAGTGATCACGAGACGAATATGACACAGCCTGCTGTTCTAGAAATTTATTGACAGTGAATAAACGACACCAACACTATCATCTGGGCAGCGTTTAAGGGCGCTCTGAATCTCTCGCTTCTCATGATTATCACAAAGGTCCGCTGCCCGCCGTTCGAAACTACCAAATATCAACCTAAATGTAGTTATTCACTCTCAAAAAAGCCATGCGACTTTTGCCCGCAGGCAGAATACCGCAACTCTTGAAAACATTCTTCCATCTACAATAATAAGAGTTCAGATCTCATTGACTCCCGGACAGGATTTTCTGAAAGCTTACACCGCAGCCAAGCAAAAAGATCTTGAATTCACCTACCATGCTGCCACAGACCTGTACTACCATAGCCAACTCCCCGAAAAATATAGAGAACGTCTCATTATGCTACGCCCAAGAAAACCATCCTTCCCCGTACCAAATTGGAATCTCAGCGGCGCTTAATCGCATACTCTGCATACTGTACAATGTCCCTCATATCTCCACAAATGTACATGGACGAAAGGACTAAACGTACAGACACATCCAACCCATTTCACGCAACGTGGTCGTATTTTAAAGTATGCTCAGGCAATAACAACTGCAATATTGTATATTCCCCATTCGTTGAAACGTGGGAGACAGGCCAGGCCCCCTTTTCTCTATACATCAGCGTGGGCGTTTGAAAGAGCAAGTAGAAGAGCCGCTGCGTCAGGAACCCTGCACTTCCCGAACTACCATTATATCTAGGCCGGCCACCATGCCAGAGAATAAATCTTTCAAACACTGGCACTGACTCCTTCGACCAACACCCCGCCGCCACAAACTTTAATCTAGCATCTTTAACTACACAATAGCAAATTGTGCCTTCTTGTAGCAGGACGAATAAAAGCCGCTGCCGCAGGTTTTCCTCGGTTGGCTGAACCTGTGTGTTAGAAAAGCTTATATTGTAAAGCCAGGTAACGCGTCGAAGTACCGCTATCCCGTCGTGAATCTTTAAAAGTAATCGTAGATATCATCCCCAATGTTTTCTTCTTTTTATGTCGCAAACGCAATTTGTACCTGCGCACACTGCGCACAAGTGGGAGAAATTTTCAACGTAAATAAGCTCGCGATTACCAATTGTTTTGGTAACCACTTCATTTTGTACAGTATTACTGCAACCTCAACGTATATTTTCGCAATTTTCGACATAAAGCATGCGTTTTGCTCTTACTTTTAGCTTCGAGACACCACAATAGCGACAATGTGATCGCGAAAAGAGCGACTCTTCGATCGTAACCATTCAAGACCATTCATTGTTTAAAAAAGCCATTACTCAGCAATTTTGTAACAATTCTGCAGTGTTCGTTTTCGGTTGTGTTCGGTTTGCTTGTTTGCTTTTTACATATCAGTTCTTTTTGTATTTTATTTCTATTTTTTATGTTTTTGCTTTTTACTTTTTTCTTTTGTCCTTGTATTTACTCTCATTTCTTTCTTTGCGTGTATTAAAATACTGTTACCCACCCCCTGTGTAATGCTCTATGGGCTTGAGGGTACTCCAATAAATAAATAAATAAATGTCGGTTATTATCAAGCTGTTGGAACACACTAAGGCGAAGTCTTTACATACCCCCTTGCGTAAAAAAATTTTGTTGGTGTGACAGTACAAAAAAAGCCGCCACTGTTAACAGTCAAATGATACACGTTTTTGTTCGTATATAAATTGAATTACTTCCTTATTACGTTATTGTACAATACATTGTTTCTGGTCAATAAACTCGCCTCGAGCGTATTTATACTCAAAGAAGCTTTATCCGTGTCTCCTAGCGACATTACCGTTTGCGAGAAACCTAATTAAGCTTTTTGGAAGTGGTATTTCCTGATTATCACCTTTGACGTCAGCACAGTTTCATTGGCCGCCATCCCTGTTCTGCTACACAGCTTCTTCAGCAGTCTGGGGCTAATAGATGGAGCAACAATGGGTCAGTCTTCAACCAGATTCTCACTAACCAGAGCTACGAGCAGCTGCGGCTGGTCTTCCAGGAGTACAACAACCTCACAGGACGCTCCGTAGTCCAGGCCATCGAAAGCGAGATGACTGGGAACCTCCGCGCAGCGTACCTCGCCATCGGTAAGAACGGCTAACTTTACATCAATTGCACTAAAATAACGTTGAGGGCTGACAAAAAGAACGGCATAGTCATACTGAATAGTCATGTTCGGTCAATTTGTATACCGACATGACTATATAAGAATATTTCATTGTACCTCCGATGGGACCAACACAGTCATAATAGGGGTTACATCCCAGTCGCGGTGCATTTTTTGGATTGATTAAAAAGCAAAAGCGTTCGATTCCTACAACTCTGCGCACAATAATGTTCCCGGGAGGTCTAGACGCGTCTCTATTCCTAGAACAAGGCAAGTGTATGAACTACGTTGTCGCTCCTCCGGGCAAAAACCTCAAGGTTTCACTTTTTCTCAGTGGGTGCGTGGACGCAAAATAGATGCGGGAGTTGATCGCTGCTGTGAATACATGCATAACATCTAGGCCTATAGTAGAGTTTAATTAAAACAAAAAGTTTTCATCACATAGCAAGAAAGAAGTGGAGTAGTATTGGTCTACTAAAATGTTGTTATATGTTCTCAACGTGGAATAGAGCTGCCGGGCCACTGGGTTACAAGGATGCCAGCGAGCCTTCATTATAGTGGCGGTTAGTATGAACAGTGAGGCAGCAGGGTGCTCCAGTGAATAGCCTGTTTATCTGAATTGAACACTTTTGGCGATAACTTACCTCCTGAGATAGCGTTGCAACGACATGAAAGTTGCGAATTTGTTCCTTAGCATGGCGCAATGTTCAGTGTGGGTAAATTGGCATTCTATGATTTTGTGGTACGAACGGCTGAGGTCCATGACGTAGACATAAGAATTCAGACCACAAAGTGCAGGAGAATAGACGTTGTTAGTCTGTTTTTCCGTGGTAGAGGCCTCCCTCGTGCCGCTGATATCAAGAGGCTACGGTGAGCAAGTAATGACGGTGATCTGGCGATCAAGCGAAACGCCTTCGTGCAGTGGAAAATGCAATAACCCGGGAAGATGGACAGTCACTGACTATCTCCACACAAGATTAAATAAGGGCTTTTCCTTTCAGAAAAGTGAGCTACATTGCAGGGCCAGCGGTTGTAGATATGCATCAGGTTCTTTGTCGGCCTAGAGTATATGTCAAAAATGTTAGAGCTATCCTCAGATATGCTACCGATTTCTCAACACTTCATCTTTTAGGCTTGAGTAGCGCTATTTTGAAATGATGTCCACTGACGATTTAGACAGCCTATTAGTAATGATAGTCTAGACAAAGTTCACATGGGAAATAATGCCACCATAACTCTTGGGACAGCATTTTTAAATCTGGGTGGCGTCATGTTGTTTACAATACTTTCGAATTGGCTTTGTCAGAATAAACGTATTAGCCACAAACGGATTGGTTTCTTACGAAATGTTGTAGCCTCTGCTATAGGCGTTGCATTATTCACAGGTCGTGCTCTGCGTTATCGAAAAAATGAGGAAATCCTGAATATGTGTAATAGTGAGTCCACGCGATTACACTTTATCGCGATATTGTCCACATTATGAAGGCATTTTTTTTCTGTATGTTTGGGTTTCTCTAATTGGCCTCAAATTCAATTTTCGTCGGAACTCAAGGGAAATGTCCGAAGGTAACAAACCAACGGAATTACAAAATATTCCAGAGTAATGGCTTTGCCGCGACTGTTAGGCTCTCGTAAAAGGAAAATACCTGTATTAAGATCATATTACAAGCTAAACTTCACCCCTGGCTGCCTTCGTTCCTGATCGTTCTCTTTTACGAAATTTTGCATTTACTTTTTCCCTTCACGGGAGTAAACTTTCAGCAGGGTCATGCTTGTAGTGGACTTCGTTGTTTATTAGCGTAAATACAGAATGTGTGTCCGATACCTCCGACGCCATCGTATTCTAGTCTCGGGTGCCCCCTCATGATCGAAGGCTTGGCGTAGAGGTGTTATTCGTGATGGGTTTGATCCTGTTATGTAGGCATTGCGCGAATGATCATCATCGTGCTCGGTAGTGACGTGATTGCTATATCGTGATGCCGGGCCATGACCACTTCAGTCGTGGTTTTCAGTCTTCAATCGTCTTCAGTGCTTCGTTTGATGGTTCGAATTACTTTTCCGTCAACCAACTCCACTTCCGCAACTTCTGCTGCATTGTTTTCTACCCGCCCTCTCGGAGACCTTCCACAGTCAGAGACGCTCGTCTCCGGAGGTCAGTATTATGCAGGTATACGGTGACGGAGACCGGATGACGCACGCCGGCCCTGGTCCACTCTTCGACAGGCAGTCGTCAGATGCGAAGTCCAAGTCGCTTGTACAGTCAGTGACAGTAGATGTCGCCTGCTTCCCCAAGGAACACAGCGGAAGGTCATTAACAGTTTGCCTCACGTCGCTTTTTTCTGCAATGGTGTTGCGTCATAATTGGTTGGACGGGAAACAGTGGATGGCGGTACAAAGAGCCCTGCAATCGAATTGCCGGGACGAAGAACGTCCGCGTAGAGCGCCTCCAGTGGCGTCGATGTTTCTATTAGATCCTCCTGGGAGCACGTCGGTAATGTAAGCGACTTCGGGTTCCCGCCTTGTTGTGCAAACTTTGTCTAATTCTTTAACAAACACCCACTTATCATTTTGCACACGGTTAGAGACTAAACTTTCCTGACTTACTTCCAACCCATGAATGAGCGAGTTTAGCGGTCACATTGATTCAATACACATTGAGGATATTCTTTATTGTGACAGCGACACCCCTTAGTACAGGTAAAGTTATTGAGGTTTTACATCCAGTCAGCGAAAACTCTTGTTTTACAACCTCCATAAAATGTTATTGTCTTAGTTTCTTCATCACGTTCAGCACGCCGGAACAACGCTTTCACTTTCTCAATGCACCCAACACCCTGTTGCTCAGGGCGCGAGTGGGAAGATGAATTAGTAAATCAACCTATTGATTTCTTATAACAGCAATGATTGTTTTTCTTTGGGAGCTGAGTTTGAACAAATTTTAAAATGTAAAAAAGCACTCATGGTAATCAAAGCAAGCCTGAGCTGAATCCAAGCTGTGACCCCATAAAATGTACTGTTGCATCATAATCTCCTTCCAAGTGCAACTGCTTTTTCCCACAGCGTTTTGCATTATTCTACTGCATAGATTTTCTAGATCACAGAGTTCTCCCTTCCTACCGATCGTAGCTTGAAATTGCGCCTTTTTATAATAAGCTGTGCTGCGCTTCAAAAGTTTAATTCGATTGCGTAAAATAAATTACTCAAGATTTTTGTTCCGTTTTTTTGTAGCTATTGCTGAGCCCCATATCCGGAATTGTAGGTTGTACGTCATCCCAGTGACTTCCTATGGTTTTTTCAGCGTAATACATTGCAATGCTGTTAACCTATAGGGTTTTCTTTCGATGCGCTTTCTCACCCACAGCAAAATGTGTCGCCAACATCCCGTACTACTTTGCGGAGAAGCTCGAGAGGGCAATCAAGGTCAGTAAAATATAATTTTGCTCACAAACATCAGTTGCGCGCACCTTTAACGGAGTCTAGTCCCTCCGCGCTGTGATATACATTCAGCCGCAATCTAATTATATGGTCCGCATAATGCATATACCACTTTACATATATGTAATGTGACTAAGATGTACAATACCTATCCTTTCGTCAGTTTTCAGCAATCGTCCTTCATCCCACTTCTTACTTTATGGATTGCGGAAGAGTGCTTGGTTGTTGTTGACCTCCTTGCGTAGAGTAGCTCCGCCAGAACTGTTGCAAAAACGTTTGGGTTTACCGTCGGGTAGCCGACACCCCCTTTCACTTGTATATTTTCTCTAAACTCGCTGGATTGTTTTATACCATTTCCCGCACATGCTTGTCGCCTGCCATACCCTTGCTTAAAAGATTTCACGCCTAGGTATGAGTTCAATTGCGGCAAGATCAGCCTTGGTTTAATCATGGTTTGCGTTTCCTGAAAGGCACTGCTCAAACGCCGTGCAGTTTCTCTTATTATTAGCTGTGTATATCTAGATAAACATTACTAGTTAACGAATTCACCTGCCCAAGTTACTACTTTTGAATTTCTGCGGGATTACAAGCAACTCTAATTAAAATGTCACTTTGGCTTCTCGAAGACGAGCAAAAAAATTAGCTTTTCGAAATCGTCGAACAGAAAAATTCCAAGTTTGAAATGTTCCTGGCTGACTCGTCAAAGCAGAGATGCCGCCTTTTTGTCCACATGTTTGTGAGAAGAGGTTTTATGCTACGCCTTCTCACTTTTTCACTGACCTATAGGGCCAGCAGGGCCGTAGTCACATCCTTAGATAATACTAGCCAAGCAACTGCCCGGTGTCGGTGCAGCTTCCAGTGCCTCTTATTGGAGGAGCAGGTGCACCGACCATACACCTGTCGCCCCTACTGAAACAGGTTTTTGACCTGCTAAAACTATGCATTTTCAGGCTCCTCTTTCAGCTTCTTTGATTTGTTTGATTTATCTGCCGAAGAAGTGGCAACCGTGAAACTTTGTAGAACTCTTGATAAAAGCAAAGCGTGTGGGATTATCTTTTTCAGCGATAAGCACACACAGCAGGCGTAGGACAAATCGTAACGCTAGGAAGACATCAATGTTAAAACGTCCAGCCATAGTTGGATACGAAACGAGAAGTTTATATCCTCACGTATTCTCTGAAGAAAACTCGGTTGAGAAATCAGTGACCTGTACATTTTGTCAAAGGGTAAGAAATCTACGCCATGTTGTAAATTTACAAAAAGCACGGTATCCTGGAAGCTTTTCGGATTCATTCAAAGCTTCTTTAGTTCTTCGAGACAGTGAACGGCTGTATGGAGGCTTTAAATATAGCGATTGAAAACGACCAGATAAGAAGGATTCTAGGGTATCAATACGCAATAAAAACGCCTGGGTGATTACCATAGCTAAAGAAGATTCTATCGCATGAGAATTGTTGACACCTTAAGGAGTAAAAATATCCATGGCTGACAGCGGTTGTCAGCCCACAGCAGTCTTCTCGAGAGCACTCTTCCCAATTTTAAGGGTTAGGCTAACTAGTACCCTACAGCTCATAGACGTACGTAACATGCGAGTGCTTTTTGCCGCCGTAAGGACGGCCATTGTGGTTACCCAAATCTTTCATAGGACGTTTAATAATGTGCTGAAAAGTGCACTGTATTCGTCTGATTCAGCGCCCCGTTGTATGTGAGGTTTTACGGCTTCTACATAGTTCATTTGTCGATTTCACTGTCATTTACCATACCTCCCATATTAATTCCTTTCTCTTTTTATCCCTAATACCCTCCCCCAGTGGGAAGTAGCAGGCCCAAGATCACTTTCTCCGGCCGACCTCTTCTCCTTTTCAATAAACATTTACTCTCCCTCTCTCTCAAAATCAGGCAAGCCGCAACACCTCTAACATAAAGCTTCTGATGGAAAAGTCGCTTGACGACGCAAAAGTGAGGAGCGCTGAGAAAGGTCCCGGACAAAAAAATGGTTGTGTTTCTCTAGCGCCCGTTTGCTTCTGCCCATATACACTCCCGTAGACACTGGTGGCAGTTTAAAAATATCTTCAAATACTACAGAGAAGCGCCAAGTTTTTGAAAATGTTAATTTATGCTGTCCTCAGGCGCAGGGCGTGATTGCCTGTGACAAGACGATTGTACGCATAATCGTCTCCCGCTGCGAGGTGGACCTTGTGCACATCAAGGGGGAGTACGCCAAGAACTTCAAGATGCAGCTGCAAGACGCCATACGGGTACGACGAGCAGTCATTTTTCCACGGCACGCATTGCGCGAGTTGTTTAGGCGCGGGCATTGCTCTCTGTAACGGTGTACTAAACAGTCGGGGGGGGGGGGGGTCACTTTAAAAAAAAATATAGTGACGCAGTATTTGCTTGTTTTTAAACGGCTATGTTTATTGAGGCCCAGGACGGGACATCTACGCTTGTGTAGCTTATGACGTGCCCGAGAAGTCGTGTCGCTGGCAGGCATTGCTTCGCTTCATCAACAATACGAGAGTATCAGTACGTGAGAGGGCATATTTTGGACCGAGGTGGTGCAACAGGCGCTTAGGCGCATGGCGCCACCCACCGTTTGGCAGAGGTTTGAGGTGGTTACGGTGCCCCGGGACCTAATAAAGTGATATTTGTCATTCGTGCACATAAGCTCTGCTGGGGATATTTCAGTTTGTTTCTGCTCCTACGCAAGCCTTCTATTGCTTTTCAAATGCATGGAGAAATGCTTTGCCACTTCTTGTAGTTACGTCAAGCAATGTTGGTGCCCGGCATCAATTCGTCTCGGGAAATCGCTTGGTATGATGGTGTCTGGCATGTCCGGTAAACATTTAAACCGAGCGAAGGGCGTGCAGCAAAGGAAGAGAACAATTTACCTTCCGCAAGAGTGACGCTTGCTGAAATCTGTTACACCTTATTTCGTGTCCGCCGTACTCTCAGTGTCGGCGATCGTCCTTTCAACTCTCCATCTGCAGTTGCGGCCGATTCTAGCGTGAAACGGACGCGCGGTTCTAGCCGAAATCATAGCTCCCTGCTGGTAGAGATGAAGCGTTTCCTGCATGCTTGATGAACGCAACAACGGCGTACGACGAGCCCCACGGAATATTGCTCAACAGTCCAGTGACGCTCGCTGGTTCATTGCGGTAGAACTGTTATTATGACCACAGTACCGTTGCATGTGGTAAGTGGGAATCACCACGATTGGACAGCTTGGCGATGGTTCCACGGTAACAAATAGACGCAAATATCGCTCACAATAGCAATACGAGAGACCAAATGCCTTTTTCTGTATTTGTTCCTGTTCCCTTTTGTTTCCGTTACTGCTGTTGAACATAGCCTTTTTCACGTGCGCCAGTATAATGGGACTCAATTTTTCGCATTGGAAGCGAAGAAGCAATACATGTTTACGGTGTTTAGGTTTTGTTGGTGGTCGGCTTCCTCAGAGCATGAAGGGCGGGTCGATATATCTGCCCACGCGCCTGGTAATACCCTCAATCCTGACCTTATTTGGTGTTTGCCATTCTGTGGCATCGAATGAATGCTGGGAGTGTACGGCGCTGCTCGAAAAGACGGGCGCGATTAGTGCTAATGGGGTGCTACCTACATTTTGGATAATTAATAGACGACCGCGGCAATTACACGATAAATAATTCACAGTGACTGCATTATTACTAGTGCATGAATGCCCTGGGTATTTTTTCTTTACTCCCAGCTCCATGTTATGCGAAAACAATAAACAGAAGTTTCGCAGGAAAAATAAAACGCCCCAAGTGTTCATTTGTGTTCCTACCTCACGTTTTTGAGGAGGGATGAATGGTTCGCAAAGAGTAAACTGGTAACCCACGGAGCGAAATACGGGTGGCCAGTGAATAGGCGGCGCAAAGAGAGTGGGAAATTTACAAACAGAGTGCACTCTGCAACCAAGAAAAATTTTAAACAAGCCAAAAACTATAATTCTGGAGCATCTTATCTGTCTGTCGATGCAAAGACGAACTTGTCGGGCAGACCGCTTCATCACTAGGCATGTTGAATTAGCAGGGTGTCTTTTATTGCAAATGTTGTCATTACGGGGCACTCGCCCTTGGAAGTATATAAGAATTCTAGGCAGTAACTTAAGGTTTTAGCGAAATGATACTTTGGTTCCTGACGGCACCTGTCACCGTCATTGACCAACCACATTGCGGGGGGGGGGGTGAGATTCTTGTTGCGCCTATATTGAGGCTTGACTTCAGGCAACCGTAACATTCGGCCTAACGTCGTGCGAAGCATTGTGATGCTTACATTATGGCAAGGTTCGGGTTCCGGTTTTTGAATTTAGTAACAGAAACCCCAACTTTACGATTCACATCTTGCTGTCGCATACTCAATGGGAACGTCATGACACTGAAAACCTGCTTACTCAGTGCCATTAGGCGTTCCAGAAAATGTGGCGTTCTTAATTTGGAGGTCGGCGATTGCTCGACTGCAGAATAGCCGTGGTGGCAGCGAGTTGAAGTTATGGTACCATCAATTTGTGGAACCTGAATGCATCCAAGCCACCGACAAAATTTCGAAGAGCATACGACATACTGCTTGGCACTAAAAATGCGCCCGCACTTTCCTGCAAAAAGAGGCTCAAACGCTTCTCAAGCTACGTATTGTGCGCTTAGAAGCTTGTGTTCTGCTTGAGGTTGTAACACCTGCCTTGGAAGTCTACTGTACAACATGCATTTCCAATCTTCCGTCTTAGTCGTTCTTCTATCTTCCGCAGATAAAACGAAGGTTACGAACTGGTTCATCGTAAAGAACTTCAAATTCCGATAGCTCTAGTAATATTTCTCAATGCAAAATAAATCAGATACACATAGTCGTAAAATAGATATAAACTAAACACACAGTCATAGAAACCGATGTAGAGCCCAAACGACTCCGGTATCCCGCCATCAGATCGGAAGCAATGTTGACGTGGCACAGCCCTCAAAGCTTTGAAAAGTAGGAAATTTTAAGACGTGGAGAGAAATCTCCAGTCGCTCAGAAGAGTAGGGCAATATTTTGAATATATGTAAAACAAGTCGCTCCTGTATTCTGCCTCCGCAAGACTCCCTGGTTTGGTGTTGCACTTGCAGAGTGAAATAATAGGTGAACGCTAACTGGAGTTTCGTAGCATCAGCAACAAAAAAGCTATTAGCTAGCCCAGGTCGATCACCTGACAGCGAAATTACGATGTTACTTGTAAAAAGAGGATTTTCAACAAACAGGCTTCACCAGAATCCGTTTTTTCACAGAGAGACAAGTCCGGAGATTACAGGGAGGCCCTACTTCTCCTAATACAAGGAAACTGATCACAGCTACAAGCCCGATTCAAAGACTCCGTTGTAAGTTGCCTTTTGTTTAAAATTGATGGTCTGAAATGTTTTCGGAAGTTCGTCATGCCGATTACTGACTGCGTAATAGGAATTTGGTTATAACGATGCATACAATGGTGAAAAATGTCTTCCAATTTTTCAGGTCGGTAGACTGCTAGCGTAAATTATGACCAGTGTTAATTCGGCAGCGTGATAATCTATTATTACCAGAAGCGTTGTACCCGCTCTCCCGTTAGTTCTCCAGCGCCTCGAAGCGCGGTGCCACCTTAGTCAATAGAGCAGGTTCAGCAGCAGCCGCTCGCGTGTAGCGAGTAAACATAAGTACGTTAGCACTTCCAAGGAGTACGCAGCGTACAATCAGCGACACGGTGAATATATACGATGAAGAAAAGGCAATACCGCTGCCACTCAACTGATAATAAAAAAAGGCTTTAGTGAGCCATCAGGAGTACACGCGGTAACACCAGCTTAACTTTGCAGTTTTGCTGGTTAACCATCGCGAAGGAGTGCATGGTCGCATTCTTTGAAGCAACCACATGTTTCAATATCGGCCCCACGTTTCACGACTAAACGCTCGTTAGCGCCTCCTCTCCTATCTGAGTTCTTGTTTATTGAGGTAAGCACCAAGGATGATTTAAAATGAGACACATCTCTTCAAACAATTTCCCTTTTTAGAAATCGCGGACCGCTCCTTAATTGGGGAAGCAAAACTGCGCAAGGTCCACAGCATGGGAAAACTTTCTCCTTAGCTTCTTGTACGATAGGTCAGGAGGTTTGGACCCACTTGCAGAAGATAAATAGGTAGTACGAGCTCGTTCTCTCCGTGATAGATTCCAGCATGAGCAGGGGGACCAGCATTTCCATGCCGACAATACATTACCACAACGCGCACATCACGCCCATTGTTGCACATTTCTGTCTGGATGAGGCATTCCTGCTATACACATCTGCCTCCGAAAAAAAACCTGTCTGTAAATTCACGAGTTGTTTCTTTGGAAATAGCACAAAGAAAAGCGTGGTTTTTCTGCCCAACCTTTTGTTTGTGTGCAGGTGATAACTGCGAAAAGTTTGGGTTCAAGATGCAGCGGTTGAAGAGCCGTGGTAGAAAAAAGCTTCACCGTTGCTGCGCCTAATTTTATTGCCTATAGAAAATCCCAACGAGGTAGCAATTGGTTCGTAGCCACGAAATTGGGCATCTCTTCACTTTCATGTTTAAATTTTGCGCGAAGGAGTAGACACTAAATTCATCTCACTCGGTATTCTCTTTCACCGGAATATTTTATAGGTACAAAAGGCATCCTAGCAATTGAACAGTTTTTGAATGACTTCCCATCATTCCTATGTTACCGCTTCTTCGCGTCTTAGAAAACGCTATGAATGCCGCAGCGGTTTTTTTTTATGTTTTCCGGCCATGTGTTTGTAAATATCTTCCAGTGTTGCTAAAAATGCATTCAAGTTTCTTTTGCAACACAATTCAATTTTTCGGTGATAATTTTGAAACATACGAAAGGCTTTTCTTTTTCCACTGACTTCTACTGGTTCCCCAATTACTGTACAACAAAAATGCGACAACTGCAAATTCGTCTGCAGTTGGGTGTTGGGTATTCTATGTTGAATTTGACATTTGTTGCCGTATATATATATATATTTATATATACATATAACGCAGAAATAAGGGTTGGCAGTCAAGAAAACCTCGGAAAGAAAGGAGAGGATGTGGTAGGTCATTGAAAAAAACGCCCGCCGAGTGGGATCCAAACCCACGACCTCCAGAATACCGGTCTGGTGCAATGACCACTAATCTACCGGCGGGGCAATTTCTCCCCTCTACTTTCTGGGGTATTTATTTTAAGGTATTTTTTTGTTTCCTGTACTTGGGATGCAGCGCCACTCGGACTACACGGGGTGAAGGGGACCTTCTTTTTAACCCCCGGGCCGTGACTGCAGTGTCTACGGCGTGTCGAGATTGGTCGACCAGTGTTGAACCCTCTTAAGCTTCCAATGGCACCCATACTGCCAGAACAGAGGCCCTGGCTTTGCATGTAGCGCATTAGAATAGGAAATGAGGGGCTCATTGAAATAACACAGAAATAAGGGTTCGCAGTCAATATATGTATATATATATATATATATATATATATATATATATATATTATATTTTTACAATAAATTTCCCTGTCACCATCCCTGATAGATCCGTTTGTGCAAAAATATGAATGCTGGATTTTTTGTTAAACCAAATAGATAAAAACTTTTGTTTGTTGTCTGTTGTCTCTGTTACCCCACAACCCTTTTGGGCGTTGTTACTTTGGTGACTATACTCACAATGTTATACTACACACCGGTTTTGTAGAAATTATATTTTAAAAGAATGTTGTGTAGTATAAAGACGATCCCGTTTATATCAAACTCCAAGATGATCGCAAAGTAGTTCGATATAAATAATTCGATACATGAAATATGCCCCTCTGAAGGCTATCTGAAATCTCCGCACATCACTGAGATCACGACTAGCGGTAGCTTCCCGATTTGATCCTTAGAAAATACAAAGCAACCCTTGGCGACCATCGCACTTTCTTTTGCACCAAACAACTCTACGAGCTTCGCTTGATAAATGAATTTCACCAATCTGTCTTCAAACTTAGTACCACCATTCAAACGAGAAAGCCCGGCGCCCTCCACTGCACCACCATGGCAACAAATTACGCTGAACGATGACGGCTGCCGTAGGCCATTAGAAATGTCGTCAGTGTGGCTAATCAGGTCAACACTTACAAAGTAACTGCTGTTGCTGCATCGGGAATGGTGTATGCGAATGCTAACAGCTCTGTAATTCACTCTTGAGGCACTCAGCGAAGTCGTCTTATGTCCAAAAACCTCTCGTCTGGAGCCGAAACAAAGCCGCTTTGATGAACCATATAATAGAACACACACACAATATGCCCCAATATGGCCGGTGCGTGCCCTCTTCGCCTTACTTCATCTTGCTGCGTAAAATCGTTCTCAAACGCACTGCGAGGAATTTCTAACTTGAAACTCCTCTGCAACCGACGCGTATTTTTTACTGTCCTCCACCAATCTAATGATGTTTGCCTCCCAGGTCTGCCTCCAAATTCTTCCTTTTTTTCGCGCCCATAGTCCTGAAGACAGAACGCTGCGAATGAAAGGAAAACGGGCCATGCTGCACAGGGCTCGATGCCTGCAGAGCCGTCGCTGGGGCAAAATGCCTTCCGTCGGTTTACTCTTCTCCTCCTTTCGGGTTCCATCCCACCCTGCGCTCTAAATTTCATGAGGCTATCCCCATGCTAGCCCATCGAGCATGTGGAGCAGGTGTGGAAGGCCACCCAAGCGACGCGACGCGACGCGACGCACGAGAAGTCAGTTTTGCTGGTTAACCATCGCGAAGGAGTGCATGGTCGCATTCTTTGAAGCAACCACATGTTTCAATATCGGCCCCACGTTTCACGACTAAACGCTCGTTAGCGCCTCCTCTCCTATCTGAGTTCTTGTTTATTGAGGTAAGCACCAAGGATGATTTAAAATGAGACACATCTCTTCAAACAATTTCCCTTTTTAGAAATCGCGGACCGCTCCTTAATTGGGGAAGCAAAACTGCGCAAGGTCCACAGCATGGGAAAACTTTCTCCTTAGCTTCTTGTACGATAGGTCAGGAGGTTTGGACCCACTTGCAGAAGATAAATAGGTAGTACGAGCTCGTTCTCTCCGTGATAGATTCCAGCATGAGCAGGGGGACCAGCATTTCCATGCCGACAATACATTACCACAACGCGCACATCACGCCCATTGTTGCACATTTCTGTCTGGATGAGGCATTCCTGCTATACACATCTGCCTCCGAAAAAAAACCTGTCTGTAAATTCACGAGTTGTTTCTTTGGAAATAGCACAAAAAAAGCGGTTTTTCTGCCCAACCTTTTGTCTGTGTGCAGGTGATAACTGCGAAAGTTTGGGTTCAAGATGCAGCGGTGAAGAGCCGTGGTAAAAAAGCTAAACCGTTCCTGCGCCCAATTTTATTGTCTATAGAGCCCAACGAGGTAAAATTGGTTCGTAGCCACAAAATTGGGCATCTCTTCACTTTCTTGTTAAAATTTTGGGCGAAGAACTAAACACTAAATTCATAAAACACCTCTCAAGCGGCAGCTTTTGCGCTTTCATCTCAGTTCGTATTCTCTTTCACCGGAATATTTTATAGGTACAAAAGGCATCCTAGCAATTGAACAGTTTTTGAATGACTTCCCATCATTCCTATGTAACCGTCTTGGCGTCTTACGGAACGCTAGTAATGCCGCAGCGGTTTTTTTATGTTTTCCGGCCATTTGTTTGTAAATATCTTCCATGTTGTTGACAATGCATTCAAGTTTCTTTTGCAACACAATTCAATTTTTCGGTGATAATTTTGAAACATACGAAAGGCTTTTCTTTTTCCACTGACTTCTACTGGTTCACCAATTAACTTACAACAAAATGTGACAACTGCAAATACGTCTGCAGTTGGGTATTCAGGAATTCGGGGTATTCCATGTGACGGTGAACAATATTCGATACAAGTGTGCAAAAGTGCTATACTGATGCATTGAATTTCCGAGGGGGAATGTTTGAACGGTTTTACATATGCAATAATTCGATATTTCCGGGTTCGATAGATCTGGAATCGACTACTACCTTTTCATACTATACTCATACAAATGCACCGGCATTGGATGAGGTTTGGGAAAAACGTATGCGGATTGGTTTTCATGCGTGGTACAAGCAATATACAGCTCTTTTCAATAAATAATACCAGAGAAAAGCAGTGTTGCCCTAACGTGACAAACCCAAGCTCAAGTAAACCCGACAGGCCTGTTTCTGGTACTATTCTACGCAAGGTTTAGTATTTCAACGTTCATTCAAATCATTGCGCCAAACTAGCATTCGCCAAACTATCGCACCCAGAAATTCTGCGATGAATTTAAAAATCCCTATGATGATCACCCAGTTGGGGCTGTTTAATTGGACGCTCGGTGAGCAATGTCCTAAACCAAAGAAATTTTGGGCTATAACACCGCTTATACTAAGAATTTTATCCATGTGGGCATATTTTGTGGCAACGCTCAGCCAAGCAAACTACTGTTCTGCGAGCTAATTTGCGCCAACACTTCCTTTACATTGACTAATTTTATGCACGCATAATTCCAGTTTCCAAGTATGCATACGCTTCTTGTAGCAAGCTTGGACTGCTAAAAATTGACCACAAATGTTTCTGCATTTTCACAGGCGGTGACATCCAGAAAAGCGATGCGGATCACATTCAATCGAAGCCATGATGATTGATCAATCCGTAAGTTAGAACAACTACTACCGAGAAGAAAAATTTCAAGCAACGCCCAAGACTGCCAAGGACAATCTGCACTGTGTCGACGTGAAATGATTCGACCAATTTACGGGAGTTTATTGGAAATAAACTCGCCATGACCGAACAAGTGAAATAGATTACGCTTGAACTTTAAAATGTGTAGCTGGTTCTTTGTGGCAAACAGCCCATAAAATCACCTCAAACACCACCCATGCTTTTAAACCTTAGGCGCTCTCACTTGGAAATCAAACCAGACCTGCTCGCAGCACAGAAAAAATGACGTAATATTGATGTGTTCCTGGGAGTTCAGTGTTAGGACGTATCGTTTTGCTCACACCAATTTGGTGGTGGAGGAAAAGGAGTAGTTGGGGAAAGATACCAAACGAAAATTGTTTGCAGAAAGGAGCAAGAAAGTTATATTGTCCGCACTGTCTTGTGTTCAATTTTACTTTGCTCATTTGCGTGTTCTTGTGGGATGCCGCTCTTGGAATGGTGTTCGCCATGACTGATTCGCCTTTTACTCCCTACTGAACTGGTGTCAATGTGTTTCCAAACGGTTGTAGTCACACATTGGCTGCAGAGTTGAATATGCAATTTTAAGGATAGTTAAAAACCAGCCATAGATACAGAGTACCTGCGCTGCCACATATGCGTGCCGGATGATTTGCTAATACGCGCACTCTATTACGACGCCCTCCGCCCAGTGAGGTAAAACAAGCCATTGCATTATTTGAAACATTCCACAAGCCTGCAATAATCAATATTGGTTCCTAAAGACAGTTATACAACGCAGGCGTAAATTTTCCGACTATACAGATAGGTGTGTCCGGAACGTTAGGTATATAAAGCATGCATATATTGATATTTTCGTGTAAGGAGAATCAGACAGAGACGTTCGGACAATAACTTACAGGCAGGCTGCACGCAGAGCTTGAATTCTTTTTTCCGCACAGCACACTGGTGAATACTAAGTTGAATGCACAAATAGATACCGTTTAATATACGCTGCTGGAAGACGCCACACCGTAGAACTTCTGCGCTATAACCGCTTTTCTCCATAGCTGTTCCAGAGACTGTTGACCAGCTGTTGGGGATAGGGCAAGGCCAGTAGTGGTGAGCGGGCAGATATGTCTCGGTTGGCGCATATAAGCCCCAACAGTACGCCCCTCTCACTAGCTCAGAAAACGTTTTTCTTTCTTTAGATGTGCACTGCAGATGGCATTTTCAACCTACGTTTCACGTACTGCGCTACCATGGGTCGTCAATCACCCATATGGAAGTTTGGTGTGTGAGCGTGGCATGAACCCAGGGCACCAGCGGTATTTGCTTGTTGTTGCTGTTCAGCGTTAGGCCTCAGTCTTCAATACTCAAGACAAGTTAATTTTGGAGGTCTTATTATTCTCAACTTCGCACACAAAACTCCACCACAAACCCATCTTATACCATATCAGGTTTGAAAATTTCAATGCCAATATTAAAAACTAGGGGCAGAAAACCATGGAAGTTAAAAAATATCTATCGTGTAATCACTGCCCGGGTGTGTCCTGAGGACATCCAGCTGTCACCGACGGTGTCTTCTTTGGAAGAGGAGACCTTCTCGACGGATCACATGGAAAGGCTGTGCTTCAGGCCCGTTATTGTTTCTACAACTCAGTAGTAAAATAAATTTATTTATATAGTAGCAAGTATCTATGTATCGCACACGGAAGTAATCAAGACGTGCATCAGCCACAACGGTAAAATCCCCATATGTGGGTATGCGCCGAATGCCGACGAGGAAGACGACGCTCGGGTTCAGGGTCAGCCTCGGGTAAAGCTGGTCGTTTCGGCTCACCCCTCTTGCATTGACGCCTCGTTCGCGAATAAACGAGTCCAGCTTTCTTCCGGAACGTCGGCTATATACTTTACAATTTTTGGTGCAGGTCACGGTGCTGCTCGGGTCCCCATTTGTCTACCCTTGAGCTGGCCAGTCGGACACTTCCCTCACGGTGACCACAACGATGTCTCACGGTAGCCATCACGAGTCCACACCTCCTGCGTCACCTATCGTCTGCCCGTCCACGGTTCGTCAATGGTATCTTCCCTTCTTCAACGGCACTGATGACCAGGACGCTCAGGACTGGACCACCTTCGAACGGGTGATCACTCATAACAACTGGCACGATAAGTGGAAGCAGAACAACATCTGTCTCTATTTAACCGGTGTCGCAGAGACGTGGTATAAGAACCATTGGTCTGGTCTCCGCACATGGTCAGAATTTACGACCGAATTTGCCAAAGTGTTCGGGCGCCCAGAAGTTGGGAAACTGAGCGCTGAACAGCGTCTGCGCGAAGGCGCTCAGCGCACCAACGAAACCTTTACCTCTTACAACGAGGACATCCTTGACTTGTGTAACAGAGTAAACAACGCTATGACCGAAGAAGGAAAAATGAAGCATATCCTTAAAGGCATAGACGAAGATGCCTTCCAAATGTTGCTCGCGAAAAATCCTCGGACTGTTGCTGAAATCATCAACGCTTGCCAAGAGATCGATGAATTCCGCCGAGAGCGGGCTGTCACTCGTAAACCCGCGTAACAAAACCATTTGTAGCTTATCCTCTGATGATAGCCGTGTCCTCTTCGCCCGGATTCAGCAGATTGTTCGCGAAGAAGTGGCTCGTCATCTTCTCTCATTAGCGACGTAGAGAAGCCACCTTTTTCCAATTGAGCCCCGACCCTCAAGAGCGTTGTACAACAAGTGGCTGACGTGCTTTCATGCAACCGACAGCCCAATCCCGCGGTCGCTCCAGTGGCTTACGCCGACATCACGACGCAAACGCCAATGGCCGCTCCTTTAACTTTCACCGACCCAGTACCACATATGCCTTTCACCTATGCCGAGACCGTGGCACCACCTTTTACTCGAACCATACCGGGACCCTACCTTGCGACTGCTGCAAGCCCTGGGAGTCATGCCATTGCCATGGTTCAACGCGTCCGGTCCGCGCGTGGCGCGCCGTATCCAGTGTCTCCATTCGGAAATTCTTGGCGCATGCGCGATGATCGCCCCATCTTCTATTCGTGTGGGATTGCGGGACATGTGGCACGCTACTGTTGTCGTTCCATTACGGGTGCACGCAACTAATCGTGGTCGTTTCCCTGTGTGGCTTAACCACTCATGGCGCACGCCCCAGCCCATTTTTCAGAGACACCTGTCCCGTCCGATGACCGTGACGTCACCAGCCGTCGTTCGCAGTCTCCGCGACACCACTCACTCTCTCCGATGCGCCGTCGCCCTACGACTAGTCAGACGGAAAACTAGACGCCGCAGTTTCGGAGACAAAAACTGCGTCACAGTCTAACTGAGTCCTCCTTCTTCGCAGCCTAATTTAATCGAATTGTACGTGGATGGTGTTGTTACCCTGGCGCGTATTGGTACTGGAGCTGCGGTTTCTGTTATTTACGATAAATTTTGCCGATAACTACGAAAGTTGATGACACTTATAAATGGTGTTACTCTCTCTACCACTATTGCGCAACCTGTGGAACTGCTGGCCGCATGCACTGCTCGAGCCACAATCCAAGTGGTCGTCTAAATCATCGAGCTCATCGTCATGTTGTCGTTCTCTCACAATATCATTCTCGGATGGGATTTTCTTGTCACGCCATCACGCCATCATTGACAGTGCTTGCGCCGAAGTAGAGCGGTTTCCGGACTTTTAAAACCATTCTGACAAAGCCGCCGCAGAGCTGCTTGTTGCTGGTGACACGACATTCCACCAGATTCACCTGTGCTTGTGCCGTTGTGCAGCAGTGTTTCGAACGCCTCCGTCATTATTGCTCCTTCTGGTCTCTTCCCGCTTCGCAAATCCTTTCCAATGCCGTTCGGTGTCCTCGACATCAAATTCGGTTCCTGTTCTGTGCCTGTTTCAAACCGAAATCCGTGAATAATCAAAATCTTTTGCAGTGAATGCCTTGGCCTTATAGAAGTGGACCCGTTCGTTGCTATCGACGTAGCTGAAGACTTTTCTCCGTTTCATATCACCGCGCTTAGCACCGGTTTCTTTCATGCGACTATACTGCTCAACGCTACTGAGGGCGCCCTTCGACCCAACGTGACCAGCTATTGACTGTTCTACGGCGCTTCAGTACATTATTCAACAGTCAGCACACCGCTTTGGGCCACACGTCAACTGTTTCGCATCAGAGCGACACTGGCCCCCACGCACCATTGCGGCAGCCACCGTATCGTGTGCCCTGCACCGAGCGTCGTGTAATTGAGGAACACATGGAGGACATGCTAAAAAGCGACCTCATTTGACCATCGATGAGTCGTCCGGCTTCTCCTGTGGTACTTGGCAAAAAACGATAGATCCATTCGGTTGTGCTGGAATTATAGACGTCTCCACAAAATAACTCGTGAGGACTTTTACCCGATGCCCAGAATTGATGACGTTCTTGACAGCTTGCAAGGGGCCAAGTATTTGTCATCATTGGGTTTGAGGTCCGGCTACTGGCAAGTGCCCATAGCCGACGCCGATCATTTTAAAATGCATTTGTACCACCAGATGGCCTCTGAGAGTTTAATGTCATGTCATTCGGACTCTGTAATGCACCCGCGACATTCCAATGAATGATGGACAACGTATTGCGCTGTCTGAAATGAAAAACATGCCTTTGCTACTTAGACGATATCGTCGTGTTTTCACTAGATTTTACGACCTACCTGAGACGCCTAGAACAAGTATTGAAGTGCCTTACATCTATACTTACAATTTTGGGACATGTTGTTTCGAAAGGCAGGGTCCTCTCGGATCCAGTGATACTAAGTGCCGTGGCGGAGTTCCCAAAGCCGACTACAATGCAGGACCTGCGGACCTTTATCAGCCTCTGCTCCTCTTTCTGCCGCTTTGTACGGAACTCCACTCAGAAAACTTTTCGATGGAAGCGGGTAAATTTCACTAGTCCCCTGACTGCGACAACGCTGTTCTGAGGCAACGCCATGTGCTTACGTCGCCACCCATACTGAGACATTTCGATCCGCGCGCACCAACGGAACTCCACACCGATACCAGCGGTGTGGGATTAGGTGCAGTCCTGACCCAATGTCCTGACCCAATACGTATTGAGTAAAGCGAGTAGTACATTGACGAATGCGGAAGCGAGCTACCCTGTAAAAGAGAAGGAATGTTTGGCTATCATTTGAGCCATCAGCCAGTTTCGTCCCTATCTGTACGGACGCCCGTTCGACGTCATGAGGGATCATCATGCTCTATTTTGGTTGTCTTCTCTAAAGGACCCCTCCGGTCGCCTCGCCCACTGGGCCCACCGCCTTCAAGACTGATATCCGTGTTGTACAAAAGTCAGGACGCAAGCATAATGACGCTGACGCCCTTTGTCGCTCTCCGCTTCCATCGGACAACGAGACCTTGTCGGCGGCAGACAACACCATGGCGCCTCTTGCCATAGCGGACATGGCTGTGGAGCAGCGCAAGGACCCGTGGATCGCCTCGATTCTCCAATATCTCTCATGCCCGCCCAAAAATGCTGCTCCAAAATCACTGCGCCAACAATCTGCCTACTGCAACTTTCGTGACGAACTCCTATACTGCGGGAACTACCAAACGACGGTCCAAAATCGCTCCTAGCGATTCATCGCACCTACGCAAAGAAATTTGCTTTTCCTTTCATGATGACTCACAGTATGCTCACGCTTTAGTCCTGAAAACGTACGAGCTCCTTAGACTTCGCTATTACTACCCCGGGATGTATACCTTTGTGAAAAAAATTGTTAAATCCTGGCCAGATAGTCAACGGCGCAGGACTTCTCCGTAGCACATCAGATACCACTGCAGCCGTTGCCCTGTCCAGCGGGTCCCTTCGCCCGGGCGGGGCTTTTATCTCTACGGCCCACTTTCCAGCACCGCTGCCGGTAACCGCTCGATCATCGTCGCCAATGATTATCTAACGCGTTACGTAGAAACAGCTGCGCTATCGGCGGCCACGGCTCGAGAAGTGTGACGACGGCGATGAAGTACGTAGCCTCCGTAAGCACCGAGCATGGTCATGCTGAACCAAGAACGGCAGCACCCAACAGCAAGAGTGGAACGTCAACAGTCGGCGCGCCAGCTCTGCGATGACGGTGCTCGGACGTCCTCCCGAGCCTCGGCGGATGGTAGCGATGGCCTTGCTTAAGGTGGCCCGTGGGCCAGGCATCCAACGGGGTCGTTTTCACGTAACAGCGCTCTGTTCCGCCACCTGGCTACCCTTGTATTAACTTACTGAAACCTCATGCTCGCCACCTCTTCTTTTTCATCGTCGCTATCGCCTTCGCTGGCTCAGTTGCGTGGCCAATTACCCACGTGGCCATAGATCACACCACCCTTACCTTAAGAAAGTTGTGAGGGGACCAAACAAATATTCTACCAGTCGCGGCCACTGGTCGCCGTCACAGCACCCTCACGCACAGCATGCAATCAGAAATAGTCAATTGTACGATGGCTTGTTGCTACTGTTTTACATGCATGGAGTACGGAAGCGGACGCAAGAGTTCTACTCAGTGTTGATGTCAGTTGCTTGCTATATACCGTCTCGTTGAGCGTACTTGCGACGGCAACTTTTACGTCCGTCATTCTCCGGCTGCACATGTGACATGAGGTGCACAAACCGGCTAGCATCATTTTTTGTAATCCGGCCAGTGGAATTCCCCTAAACTTCGCAGAGCAGTTTGGCGAATACCCGCGTGTCGAGGTGTGAAGCTCTCATATGGGGCTCGGAGAATTGACTCCCTGAAATTTTCGGCACTACACTCTGCTTCAAAATCTTTCCCATTGCAGATTGACACTCTCTGTATAAGAGGGCCTGGCTTTCGAGGAACGTGTAGCGGTGACCTCCTGCGGAGCGAGACTCCCTCTCAACTTTTCGGTAACAAGACCTGACAGTGTGGCCTTTGCGCTGCTCTTGGCGGCGTCTAGCCCGGTTAAAACGAGTGTATACGGACCGGGGGCACGTTCAAATGTCTGGACCGCACTGGTTAAGTTTCTGCAACAGCAGACATCCCGTAGCAAGGTTCTGAAGGTACTGTTCGCCCTATGGGTTTATCACTCTCTCCGCCGGCGCTAGCATACGTCCAGTGATGATGTTGGTTATGAGGTTCTCTGACACCTGGCACGTTTCCCAGAATCAGGTCGTAGTTGTGAGGGCTCAAGCAGGCTGCGATGATCTTGCCTGCCAATTACGACGTTGTGCACCTGTATTCTAGCTTCCGGTAGTTCTTGAATGAACTCGTCAAGAACAACCCGGCGTGTCTTGCCACTGAAACAGTCGTCGTCGACCAGATCACGGCGAACCGTGGCAGTGTCGCTTCCAGTGTCTCGGAGCACGCTGACGAATTTTCTTACACTCGTCCAAGAATAACTGGGATTCCCTTGACCAGAAACGGTGATTTTCTACCGCTGGTGTCATTAGAACTGAAACCACCTCCTGTTGCGTCAGACATCTCGCCTTTGTGGGGCTTGTATCTCGAGGATGCTCATGGAGGCTCGTAAATGGCACATGCGATCACTTTGCCTTCTTCTCCTGATCCGCTTCGAAAATTGTCGGAACTGCGACCTGGCCTTTACATTTAGAGCCGTTTTTATGCCCTTTGATCACAGTGCGAAAATCTTGCAGGCGTTGTCCAGGACGATCACCTAAACAGCACTTTTGTATTGCCTTTCCCGGTGTGTTGGCTGCAGCCTTCGTAACATACGGGGCGTCAGTTGGAGCTTTCCCTAGGGTAACAAGGTTTTGCACCTCCAGTAAACGGTCCGTCACGTCTGCCAAAATATCCAGGGATGCGCACTCGCACTGGCATTCCTTTAGAAGACGACAAGTTTCGAGAGATAACAACGGGAGAATGGTCCCGAGATTACCAAATCGCGGAGACCCTCATAGGTTTTGGAAATGTTAGCCATTTCCACCCAATGATCGAAGTAGCTCGAGAGCCTCGCCGCAAACTCCCTTCCCGTCTTGCCGTCTTCTGCCCGGGCTTTCCGAAACTTTTCCTGGTAGGCCGTTTCCGTAAATCTAAACCACTGAAGTAACGCTATCATGACTTTGCTGTACTCAAGCGCCTCCTCTGCAGTCATATAACCAATTACGGTGAGCGCTCCCCCGACAAGCACATACGGATGCCGACGGCCCATTTGTCCTGCGGCTGCCCCTGCCCAGTCGCCACGCGACCGAAGCGCTGCAAGTACGCCTGTAGATCGTCGTGTCTTTCATCAAATTGGGGTAGGAGCTTCTGGGTATTCACGACGGGCACACTTGAGTTGGTTTCGCTCCCGGCAGTAACGGTGGTGGCGTTTTCAACCTTCTTGACGACGAATATTCAACACTGGGATTCCTATTTTTCTCTCGGCAGCTTCTCGCCGTTCCTCTTTTTTCCGTTCTGTAGTTTCTGGGACAGCTTCTCTCTCAGCTGGCCTTTCTGCATGCTGCTGCGTCCGCTGGGTATCGATCGACTGGTGAAGTTCCAGTCCTGAAAAACCTAGCTGCGTCCTGATCGCCACTAGCTTCTCCACACTCATCATAGAGTCTTCAGAGACGTGTTCTCACAACACTCAA
Source organism: Haemaphysalis longicornis (assembly GCA_013339765.2). Lineage (NCBI taxonomy): Eukaryota > Metazoa > Arthropoda > Arachnida > Ixodida > Ixodidae > Haemaphysalis > Haemaphysalis longicornis. Next base: position 20,925,349 of record CM023458.1, read on the forward strand.
CGTATTCCGGCAGATGTCAAGGCTGGGATCCTGGCAGGCTCGCCACTTTTGTTTTGAATGGTTCATGGACCACGCCGGCAGAGATGGAAGCTGTTTAACACGTTGAAGATTGTTTTTAAAAGAATCAAGGACAAGCACAGGACAGGAGCGCAGTATACGACGAGTCGTTATAGACAAGACGGGTTTGGTTCGCACGGAAAGCACAGCCAACATTTCGAAGGTACACAAGTTAGTCTGGCAGTTAGAAAGGTCGGAGAGCAATGCCCAATAAGCAAGTAAGGTCGGACGCGTAGAAAGACGGCGGCGAAATGTGTAGTCTCCGCAACTTCGAGCATGGTCATGGTGAAGCAGGAACGGCAGCACTTAACAGGAAGAACGGAACGTCAACAGTCGGAGCACCAGCGCCATGATGACGGTGTACAGATGTGCTCCCGAGCCTGGGAAGAGGGCACCGGCCAAACGAAGAAATCGTGTGGCACAACATACTAACGCCACAAGACGCCGAAAAGGGACAACAAAGAAGACGCACGGCACGGCACGTGGAAGGTCATCGGCATCGGCTACGGCGCTGAGGGCTTGCGACCAGAGCCCGAGCTTGCGCCGGCCACCAGCCTATGGGAAGCAGCCAACGAATGCGGCCGGTGGCAGAGGCGATCCCGTTGTGAAGAACAGAGAGAAAATGGTGTAGAGGAACCGAAATGCTGGCGACCACGTGCCCTGACCTGGGCCACGCTCAACAGGTCCTTCCCAATGGAACACCTGACGCCCTCTCCTGCAAGCAAATAGTCTCGTCAACATTGGCAGTAGGCAGCCGCGTTCCAATAGAGCTGCGTTGGCTCCTCGGCGACGAGAGCTCGGAGTGCGTTCCCCAACCATCAGCAACGAGATATCACGCCATGGCTCTGCTCCCGGGGAGTGAGGTGTGGCGGACAATTGACGGTGACAAGCACGTACTTTCTCTCCTTTTGTTTGAACTCTAACGTTTGCCGAGGGCTAGCCACGCTTACCTTTGGTTATTCTTTTATCTCTGTATCCGCTTCTGTTGTGTGTATTTTCAGTGGTTTGGAGCAATACAACTTAGTCTCGTCGAAAGGTTTTCATTGTCTTATTATTGTCTCGAACCTTGCACTAATTTGCGTCCACGACAGCACCACACTAGTTCGTTTCGTGTAGTACTCGTAAAAACCCATCATGATGACCGAAGAGGTAACAGAACTTGGGAGATGGGCTATGCTTTATCAGCAAAATCTAACAGACTAGGTACTCGAGGAACAAGAGCAATGGCGTGAGGAAACTGCTTTGGAATTCCAGGTGGCCAAAGAGCTGGCCGTGTTAAAAAGGGAGTGGAAGGAAATGGACAAACGAACATCGCAGCTGATTTTGACGGCTCGCGGAGCTCAATAAGACCCACAATGAGACAGCTGAGTCAGAGGCTGAGATACGTGTGATACAGCTGAGTCTTATTCACCGCGGTGGTCTGGCGTATGCCAGTTTCTGCTGTTTTTGAAGGGGCTTGATATTCCAACCAGGCGTGTGAAGCTGGCGTAGCCACCAAACGTCTGATGGTGCATCATGCTAATCGGGACACCAAAACATCCGTGTAATCAAAGGCAGCGACATCAAACGCCGCTGTTCACGCATCTCTTCTTCCCTAGGTTGATGATATCGTTAAAGCAGGTATGGCGGACATCCTGCCTCCCGAGCGCCACTCTGTAAAAGAATGAATCCTGTCAAAGACAGGGAGGAACTTTACACCCTCAGGTTGCAGCACCGAGCAAAAGGGTAGTTATCGGGGGAAGGACCCAAGAAGTCCTGGAAAACAAAGGCTTTGCTCGACCAAAATGTCAAAGCGCAAAACCCAAGAGGAAAAGACGCAGGGGCGTGAAAATTTGAAACCCAAATCCCTCCACTCTGGCCAAAATTACACCATCTTCCCGTGGGGAACCACGAGGAGGATGCGAAGCATCATGCGAGTTCCGTGTAGGTTTAATTGTATTGCCGTTATGTTGTTTCATTTATCAGAGCACGAATGGGAACGTAGTGTTAACCCCCATGTAGAGTCAGAGAAATGAATACAAATGTAGACGGCGAAATGTATACAAATGTAGACAGCGAAGAAACCGACACCACCGTTACCTGATCGAACACCGCCTGGTTCTCGTCTTTCTTTATTGCGTGCTCATGCTCCTACCCCGCTGCCCGCCCTCTACGTCCTCTTCTCTGGTTGAGCTGCAAGGCGCGTGGCGCTTCCCGCCACAGCTTTCCCACAAGAAATTCAACATGCTCCTCTAAAGATTTCAGTTCGACGTTTCCATTGACGTTCAGCTTCACGTGCCTTCGTTGTATCATTTGCTTCTTGACGTAGTTTGAATGAGTTAAGGATATAATGCACGTTCGTATCACATGCTCCCGTTCCGGTTTGTAGCGCAGTGGGAAGAGCGCCACGTACCTGCCATTGCAGCCAGAAAGTCGTAAGATCGAAACCGGGCACCGCCTAACTATTTCTTTTTATAGTGGACGCTGACGGGGCTGAAGAGACGCGCATGCGCAGTAGAGTGTGGACGGCGGACAACACGACAAGAGAGGGAGGAACGCGGCCTTGAGCATGAGATGCTTCACATCTAAAAATTCCACCGGTACGGCAAAACTTCGTTCGCAGGCTTTCGGGGCGTTTGCTTTAGCGCGCATAGCTGGTGATTCAAAAGTGCCTAATCGTGTCTTGGTAAAAGGTGCACATAGAAGCGGTGTGTGTTGGCACCCGAGTCATTGAAGGAAAAGAAACAAGCACACCGCCAGCCTGGCGTTGTGAACCTGTTTTTATGTATACTGCATGCGTGTGCTATTTAAAATCTGGCCTTGAGTTCTGGTGCGTCGTTATGAGTGTTCCGCTGTGAATTTTGTTAAGTGTTGGTAGCGTTGTGCAGTGGACCGTTAAAAGGCATTTTTCAACTGAAAAATGCTTAAGTGGAGGGAGGTGGCATGCGAAGAAAACGTATGACAGAAAAGACCAACACGACAAGACACGCTGAAAGAAGACAACAAAGAAGACGCACGACACGCGGCGCGAAGGTCATCGACGCCGGCTGAGGCGCCGAGGGCTTGCTACCACAGCACGAAGTTGCGCCGGCCACCAGCCGACGACGGCGGCCGGTGGCGGAAGCGATCCCTTGATGGACAACCGAGAGTAGATGGTGAAGAGAGACCGGAATGCTGGCGGCCAGATGCACTGACCCGGGCCACGTCCAAGGGGTCCTTCACAACGGAACACCCGACGCCCTCTTCTGCAAACAAGTAGTCCCGTCTACATCGGCAGAAAGCAGTGACGTTCCAAGACAGCTCCGTTGGCTCTTCAGCGACAGGACCTCGGATTGCGTTCCCCAACCATCAGCAACGGGATGTCTCACCGTGAGTGTGCTCCCGGGAAGTGAGGTGCAGCGAAGCACTGACGGTGACAAGCACGTACTTTCTCTCCTTTTGGTTGAACTCTAACATTTTGCCGAAGGTTATCCACGCTTACCTTTTGTTATTATTTTGTCTCTGTATCTGTTTCTTTAGTGTGTATTTTCAGTAATTTTGTGCAGTAGAATTTAGTGTCGTCGAACGTTTTTCGAATGCATTCGAAATAAAGGATTAGAACTTGGGGAACGGTTAGGATTGACCGGCGAAAAGCTAACCGAGTGGGTGCTCCCGGAGCAAAGAAGCTGGCGCGAGGAAGCAGCCTTAGAGTTAGAAGTCCTCAAAGAGATAGCACAGTCGAAAGACGCGCGAGCAAAAATTGACAAACGAACATCTCTGCTTATCTACAGCTTGCTGAGTTTGAGGCGACGCAAGAGGTGGCAGGTCAATCTAAGAAGGGTGGGAAAAGCTTTGATCGATTACAAGCTGCCTCACTACCGCGCTTTAAGTGCCGACCAACTGACGACCCCTTTTGATAAGGCACGACGTTATGCCAATGAACCATGGGAACATTATCTAACTGCGAAACATTAGGCAGGCCTTCGATCAGCGATAAAGGAATTTCACTTAGTAAGCCAGTGGCGACCTTGCACTTGACTCATGGTGGGCTTACTAATGTTACTATTCACCGTAAACCCCATCTGCAGGATATCCCTTCCCAAAAGCGGAGTTCTATACCAGAGAATGTCCGTATCGCCGACAGGGACGTTCTACCACCCAACAGTTTAATCCACATTGTCATTGTGTTGAGCAGAAAGAACGGGCCGCATTAGCTTCGAAGGGGAAACTTTTGTCGGCCGAAGGTCCGAGACAGGGGAACCAAGGAAAACGCCGGTCTGGCAGGGAAAAGTGCCAAGACAAAACTCAGCTGTTCACGCAAAGAATCGACTGGTGGGAAGAAGGTTCGCCCGCACGGTGTCCACACACTTCCCTTGACTGCAGATATAACATGACAGCTGGAAAGGTTTAGGGGGAACCCAACCAGAACCATGCCAGACAGGTGTATGGACTGGCAAGGACTGGTACCGTAGCCAATGTAAAAAACCCGACAAACTTTGTGCCACCCGCTTTTCTACTGTTTCCTGTCCGTGTTTTCCCAGTTGTCGCACGCCCATTGTAAACATAGGCAATGAGTTGATGTGCTCAGTCTCGGCTAATCCACCGTACTGGCTCAAGTTCATGTTCAAGTATGTTTCCGTCCCAGTTAGCTTCATGAAATGCTGGTGTGCTATGTTATGAGTGTTCCGCCCAGAGCTTTCCGAAGTTTTGATGAGCTGTGCGTGATAGAACTGTGATAAGACATTTTCAAATAAATATGCATAATTGGGGGTACGTATCATGCGAATCAATCCCAAGAACAAAAAATTGGCCGCCTATCTGCTTCTTTCGTTGCAAATGTCGTCAAAAGACGGTAGTCTTTATTGACTTTTGCCAAGTAAATGCCTCCCTTCGCTTTTCCACTCACCTCTCATGTTGTTCCTCTTGCGTCGCGCTCCTCCCAAGGTAAAGACGCCAAAGGTTTGCTTAAATCATTTTAAATGTCCCGCGTTCCACTGCTCCAGACCGGGTGTCTTGATGCCAACGCTGCCGTGCGGCGAAGATGCGCGTGAATCGAGGCGTGCTTCAATGTTTAGAGAACCGCGTTTCTCTACTCCACGTGCGTTACAAGCAGAACGTGGAACCTATCTAGTGGAACCTTTCGTAACTGTTGCCGGTTGATTCCTTAAAATGCCGCAACAAGCTGTAGTGGCGCGGGCGACAGCAGGCGACGGTGAAATGAATTTTTTTCTGAATTTGAGGAAGTATTTAATTTCGCCAAAGTCAAGTACGTATGATTTTTTATAAAGGAACACTGCAAACATCACTTCTGCATTAATTTGTCGTCTTATATTTGCTAAATGTCTTGTTCTTCAACAATGTTGACAGGTATGAACATTACACCAGACTTAGACGGGTAGATTTAGCTGTGACTATAGAAGACTATTGCGCAGGCATTGTTTTGCTTTGGCCGGGTGGCTGAATCGAGTCACAGACAGACATACAGACAGACCAAAATTTCTGGGTTTAAGTAGCCCAAGAAAGACTATCGTCTTTAAAACAAACGCCGGAAGAAGATGACGACAAACAGGGAGGCTGAAGGCACGCAGCGTAAAAGGCCATGGACACCGGCTACGGCGCCGAGCGATCACGACCACAGCACGAGCTCGCGCCGGCCACTGGCCAATGAGAAGCTGCCAGCGATAGCAGCTGGCATCAGAGGAAGAACACCTACCGTGAGAGAAGGCGTGTGGAGGTGACTGGGATGCGCTGTGGTCGAGCGAGCGGACCACTGCCGTGTCCCAAAAGGTCCTCTACGACTGCAACCTCCAGGAGGTCTTCTCCGCAAGCGCGTCGTCTTGCCGCACATAGGTTACAGACAGCGGCGCCCCAAGACAGCTGCGTTCGCTACTCGACCACGGGAGTTGGGAGCGCGCTTGACAACCGCGGCAACGACACTTCACATAGACATTCCAACGCGAGTTCGACCTGTTCGCGTAACCACCACGTACTATTTTCTCTTCCTTCGTTCTCCGATCGAGACTTTTGCGCCTGTTAAATGCAGAGCATTTCAGTAACTCACGATGTCACCCGCGTTGACGTCCGTAGTCGTAGTCCGCAGCTCTCTCCCTACACTATATAAAAAAATACTATCCGGCGCCTGGTTTCGATCCCTCGACCCTGCGGGCGGGAAGCAATGTACATGGTGCTCTCCCACTGCGCCACAAAGCCGACACAGAATGGGAGGCTGCGAACGCGCCTTATATCATTGACTCATTCAAACTACGTCAAGAAGCTGCTGATACAACGCATTCACTACCACCAACTCCCCAAACACTAAACGTTAACGCAATACACCCACCCCCGATGCGACGCATTTACTCGAGTCCCCCTCGCGGGGAGATGGGCCCAATTTTTTTTAACTCTCCGTTTTCTATGCCGCGTCCTCGCAGCCCACTATTTTTGTTTAGGTTGCTGTTGATTGTGGGCAGTTTGTTTGGGTTTCGTGTATTACATAAACTAGTCTCGTTTAAAGAGTTCCTTTAATTTATTGTTATTCAAGAACTCGACAAGTGCGACGGTCTTGCTTAAGGTGGCCCGCTGGCAAGGTGTCCCACGGCGTCGTTTCCACGTAACGGCGCCGAGTTCCGCCGCTTCACTTCCAGCCGTCGTCGTTTGCGCTTCTTGGAACCCCCACGCGCGGCTCGTCTTCCTTGTCAACGTCGCTGTCGTTTTTTCTGGTTCAATTGCGCGGTTCATTATTCGCGTGGCCATTCATCACAGTTAACATGACAACCATTGGTGACTTCCATACCTCAGTGGCGGTCATTTATTACCTCATCTACTGATACCACACTCGGCTTCTCTGGCGCCAAATTCTGGGTCCTCCATATCCTGAAGAATGCGCTTAGCGCATTGGACAAGCAGTGCTTCATTTATTGACGCTTGTCCTGCCTAGTCTTCGAAGAAAAACTGCAAACATATTCTTATTGAGGAACAGAGGGTGGGGAGTCTCATTGTTCACAGGTGCCTTATCAACCATAATGTGGTTTCCATGCGTGTTTTCTCCTTTTCTTTTCACGAAATCTATGCTGAATGCCGGATTGTCCTGAAGCATGCGCCACGCGTCTTAGGCTTTGTCGTTTTTCCTAAGGAGATGGCTTTTTCCCATGGCGATAAAACTATTGGTGGGTACAGTTGTACAGCTTTGCTGCAGAAAAGCAGCCACCATATGTGACCGCTGTTTCCAGTCGAACACAGCCAGCATTGATGAAAAAGCCGAGTATGCTCCATAACGTTCTGGCCGCTTTTAATTAACGCCCTTGGCTGCTGTCTTTCCCTCGTTCTCGTGTTTCATCCAACCATGCTGAGGTCTGTAGAAAGTGTTCACATATTCAAGGCACAGTCTGTAGCATTTGTGTAGGGAATGAGGTCGGTTGTTAACCACGCGGACAAAAGGATTGGACGCAAGATATTTACAACAATTGTGGAAAGGCGCGACCAATAAACCGTGCTTTGCCCACGCACATTCTAGAAATTCACTGCCCCACTTCGAGAACGCACCCTTGACTCTGACCATCACCAAGTGGTCCATGAATCCTCAAAACTTCCCGCGCTAAGCATATCCAAAATGGGTAGTATCTATAACACCATCCCCTACATCACTCAATTACTCCTACGGGGTCGCCACCATCGATTCAGCCTGCACAAACACCATACAGAACACTTTATAGATGCACTACTTACCGAAGGTCTAATGATTGCGACACCATACCTGACTTCCAAACCAGCAGAATAACACAAGCTATACCGGCTGATTCTCAAAGCTTATAAGACCCCACTTGTTACTTCACCCCCACATCCACCCGCAAGGTGCTCCAATCAAAGATATACGGCGCGTGGTGAACTCTTCTTGAAATACACAAGCTGTCACAGAAGCAACGCCTTCAAGTGCTCGGTTTCCTGCGGTCTTCAAATCTTCAGTTATCCCAGTCTCCTATATGATGGCTGCCCAGCCGTCATTACTTCTTCCATCCAGAACCACATGACGGTGACTTCCATAAACACAAATAGGCACTCACAATACGACGTCGCGCCCCTCCCACCCGTGCGGCCACGTTGCACTGACTCCATGCACTAGCACCACACTTGCTTATGTGGATTAAACGGCAGTTGTCTGTTCTGAACAGTTACTGCTGAATAGTGAGGAATATGAAGATATGTAAAAGCACTCACATAAATATACGTAACTAAGCAGTTTGAAAAACCGTTTATTCAGAGTAAATAAAACAGCATGCCGCGGCTTTGCTCAGCTAACCATGGATAGGCAAAGGGGCAGCTTGTCTTAGCCTGGTTAAGTCATGTTTTCACTTGGTGAACCTTTGATTTAGCTGTTTGTCCAAAGATTGGCTTTGTCGAGGACTGCGATCATAATATCGTGGCCCCTCTCCAGTTAAGTAGCTCTCCGGGCGATAAAAGACGGCTCCGCGTCACTCTCATTCATTGCCAAGGTCACAAGTTCCCGTCTAGTCACGTGGTCTAACGGGGCCCCAGCTGCAGAGAGCGATTGCGCTTGCCGTAAGCGCCGGCGGCAGCGGCAGCGGCGGCATACGAACGTGGTTCGCGACGGAGTGCGACCCAGCGAGTGACGTAATGTGTTGACAAGGGTACAGTCAGTCATGGGCACGTTACGGAAAAAAAGTAACAGTGTTACAGTTACAGTTACCTAACCCAAAAAAAGTAACTCCGTTACAGTTACAGTTACGATTTTCCAACAGTAACTAGTTACAGTTACAGCTACTGCAAAAAAGTAACGTCGTTACTTTTCCGTTACTGTATAAAACTAAGTAATAGCTAAAAAGATTTGGCTTATTTAATAAAAACGTACGAAGGCATGCAGGTAGTACAAATTACACGTAGTAAAGCCCACAGGAGGGAAACCTAAAGTGATGCACTCTCATGCCCAAACCAACAATCGTTGTGTACGCCTCATTTTTTTTATTACTGAAGTTTTCCTATCCATCATAAGCAACTTTATTTTTTTGTTGCTACACTCTCACTGCAAGAAATTGATTTGCAAACATCATTGTAGCATATAACTAGTTGTTTTTCAAAGTTGGAATCAGAGAGGCCGAACTTGTACTACACAGAGCTGGAGGACGACACAGCCGAAACAATCTTTCAATGTCAAATTTATTTTCGCCTACAATGCCATCGCTTGACCGCCCCGCGTAGTGAGAGAGAATGGGAAAAAGGTGGCGGAAAGGCCCCTGGAGGAAAGGGGAAACGGACGTGGGAGTACTTCGGTTGCCGAGGTGTTTTTGAAAGATACTAAAAAAAAGCGCTTCGTTAACTTTTTAATTCGTACTTGTGGTCGGAGACCGGGACCAATTTGAGCCATTGCTGAAGCGACGTTTGTCAGTGGGCTCTGCCACCCCCCCTCCCCCCCCCCACCCCCCTCCCCGGAATGAAACGATATTTCCAAAGGGCATAGAAACTGAAATGAACGCTTTACTGTTTTCCCCCTCCCTCTCCTCCCCCTTATCCTCACAAAAGGGGATTTTGCTGTCTCGACCGGAAAACACTGCTTTCACAATCCCAGCCTTCCACAGCAATCACGTCGCCAATCCAAGGAACCCCTTCCCTTCGTTTGCTTTGAGCCGTAGGCCGAACGAAGCTCGCCCAAGTATTCCTAGCACCCAACCTTCAGGAGCCGATGTAGCTACTGTTTTCGTTTCGGCCACAGCCCTATAAACGAAGTCGCCAGGCTTTCCAAGAACATTTCTTCAAGCAGTGGCAGTGTGCTCAGACGTCTGCCGGCCAAGATGCTGGCTGGTGTGAGGGCAGCCGGGGGCCACCATTGTTGGGGCCGTCGTATGTGTGGAGGGGCATGAAATTTATTACTTCCTCGACCTCGTTCGAGCAGTGTTGACAGCTCTATGAAGCCTCTAGACCAGGGGTCCCAAACGCGTGGTCCCAAATACGGCCAGGGGTCTCGCACAATGGTCGCAAGCAACTGCGACTTGTGAATCGAACACTCTAGAGTGCGCTTAGGGCTGGACGAGCGCGAGGCCGCTGAGAGACTCACCGCGGCGTTTTATGACCCCACAAACGGGGCTGCACGTCGCTAATGAGAAAGAGACGCCCTGACCGGAGTTTTCCAGGCTTCCGCGAAAGTGCAGAGGTTTCAGTGCGTTGTGCGGCGTTTTTGGGTGTTTGTTTTCCTGTTCGCCTTTGTTTTCCTGTTCACTGCACTCCAGATGTGGCGAAAATGGTGCTGGCGCGTCAACATGCATCCGCGTGCGCTTAGGCGCGTGTCGCAGGGTATGGGTGAGAGCGATGTCGCGCTGCTGAGGAAAATACTGCAGCTTAGAAACTTCGAGCCCTTAGTGGACCGCGTGGAACACCACGCACACGGGCACGCCTAAACATTTCTAGTCCAGATCTTTTTCACCCATGCAAAGGGAGTGAGCTGGCATAGATGAAGTAGACTAAGGTTCTGCGGAGGAAAGGCCAAAAAAGTGAAACGCACAAACTATACAACGGTCGTTAATGAGTGTTGCTGTTGGATAATTTTTTTAAATAGAAATAAAGTAACTGTAACGATATTTATCGTTACAGTTACTCCACAAAAAAGTAACAGTGTTACAGTTACAAGTTCCTCTAACTTAAAAGTAACTTGTTACAGTTACAAGTTACTGAAAAAAGTAACTAGTTACCGGTAAAGCGTTACTAGTAACTAGTTTTCTGCCCAAGACTGCTTAAAAGTAACTTGTTACAGTTACAAGTTACTGAAAAAAGTAACTAGTTACCGGTAACGCGTTACCAGTAACTAGTTAGTGCCCAAGACTGGGTACAGTGCAGCTAGGATCAAGTGACGGTGAAAACCTCTGCGATGGCGAAGCCGCTCTACGAGGTTAGGAAAACGTTTGTATAAAAATACAAGAAAAATAAAATCACAGTTGGGCGGACTCATCAGTTGATAAAGACGCAAGCAGCGGCTATGGTGGCCTGCATCGTGAGGCTGCGCTGCCAATGGAGGCCTGGGTAGATGAAGACGCCATCCAACTCCTCGGGGATGGGGGACGAGAGAGGCACGGTGTGTTGAGCCGTTGTGCATCGCTCACTTCTAAGAAACTAAGCAGCAGGTGCTGACGCCATCGAGCTTTGCTTTCGGGCATTTTGTGCATGGCCAGGTGCTTGGGCCTCTTTGACAGGCCACTCGCCACGCTCTTCCCAAGCTTCACCAACATCCCAGCACACTACCGCCACGCTTGGCAAATGTAGCCACCGCCTTACCCAACCATCTCTGCGGAAGAATCTCGAATCTAGGGCCTACTTCAAACCGGATGTGAGCAGGTGCTCTTTGAGGACCAACAGAAGTGAGCAAGATGAAGTGCGCGTGCGTTGTCGGCGAATAGCCCGTGCAAAAAAAGCAGAGAAACAAACAGCGGCGAGTAAGCGGAAGGTACGTACGGGAAGGTCCAAGGCTGCACGAACGAAGTTCTTGGTGACTTTCGGGCTAGACGTAAATGCCCAGGAGACACTAGAGCCAAAACTCTCGTTTCTCCAGGCCTGAATATTTTTCTAAACTCCAAGAAGCGGAGCCACCGGAGAAATGTGGCAGTCCTGACGCCGGAAAAACACGGTGATCAGCGGGCTCTCAGCTTAAAGAAAACGTCTATGGGAACTCAACATCAAACCAATATCTTTCTCCTGGCCTTCAAGAAGCCCAAAGACGCCTTAGTATCTTCGGTAACGCTGTTGCTTCCCTTAAACGGTGAGCGTACGGGCCACGACGCCGTGTCACTCATTAGTCGCCCACGACAGCACGAATATCCAGCGCACCATCCCGATTCAACCCCGCACGTGACGTAGAACTTTTGTACATTGGGTGTTTTTTGGGGGACTGTACTAGTATCGTTTTTTTTATTCTTTTTAAAGATCGCCAGGGGGGGCAGAATTGATCCGCAGCCATCCAGTACGGCGCGCCTCGTCACCTGCGTTACGTCGGCCCGTTAAATCCCGCAATCATTCAATCAAAGATCTGCATGGCGCATTTCCATCCTCGAGCTCCAAATTGCATGCAAGCCTAGAATTGTAACAACATCGTACGGCACACTACTATCACTTTGTACAGATAATGATCGTGCGTATCGGGTGAAACCGGCAGTTCTTTCTTTAAAGTCATTTGCAACACATTAAAAAAATGGCGTCCCAGCATTCTGTGAACACATGCTCAACTGTTTCTGGCTTTCCAGATAATGTACACTTTGTTGACAACGCAACAAACCTTTTTCGTGCATTCAAGTTTCAACAGCGGGGGTGTTGGTGTATAACTTAAAAATTGTTTTCACGGTGGCTGGGACAGCCAATTTTTTACACGAGATTAGATAGTCTGGCCAGGAATACAACTTTTTAACGATCGATTCAGGGATGCCGGGAACAGGATTTCCTTCAAAATATTGGTAGGGGTCTTCCTCGGTACAGTTGCTAGGTACAGGAAGGAAAACCGCACAGAAAAACTTAAACGAGTCCTCTCATGGGTAATGCGCTAACTAGTGCTCCTTGCATAAAAGTTCGTATAAAAGATTTTTGCTAGTCTCGTAAAAACGAAATCTGGTTGAAAAAATGCCGGACATAAATGTGACATAGGCCAACACCACCCTTTCTCACCGGCTGATAAAGGTTAGTTCTACTTCAGCGCCCCCACACAGAAGACCATATAAAAACAGCAAACACACGATGTATTCTCTGAACATAAACTGTCGAATAATAAAGGGCTTGTGTCACGTAGGAAAGTTTGGTTAAAAGGAAAGGATTGCAGACTGTGGCACGTTAAAAAACCAACAATGCGTTAAAAAACCAACAAACAGCCTTGCTGCTTCTCCTTCCCGTAGTCGTCGTTTTGTTCGTACTGGTCTAACGGTAACCCTAGAGAGTGCACCGGCGTGCGGGACCACACCGCGTTCTCAAACACACAAGGTGCCATTTCCACTCTCCACGGAAACGACCAGTACATTTCGACCACTTAAGAAAACTATTCTTCAAATGGCGAAAATCGTTGCGTAGCGTTATCGCGATGCTAACACTTCCTTAGTCTTCGCAGAAAACAGCCACGTCGTCAGCGAATGCAAGCAGTAAGCGTTAAGCAGTTTCATGTGAAAGCCACGCAACTCAGTTTAATGAAATATTTTAAAGCAAGAGGGTCCAAAACAATACATAATAACAGAGGGGATGCAGGGCATCCCTGCCTGACTGAAGAAAAAATGGCTGTACTTTTTGTGACACTTTTGCTGAGAATTTTGTGGAGCATTCACAGTACGCCTTACGTACTCCCTTCATCACAACTTCGCCAACAGTTACATGTTTCAGAACGCAAACCAATATATCGTTTCACACTCTGTCAAAGGCTACTTCATGATCAATTTGAAGCATGACAACTCCCTTACAAAATAAATCACAACATTGTAACACACTGCGCCCAACGTGAGCATTGGTTAGTGTACTTATCCCCTGTATACCACACGACGAAACTACGTCAACATGTGGACACGGGGGGAAAGACGGTGGTTTAGAGTCAGCGTCTGGGGAGGGTTACGGCGCTTTTTGGAGGCGACACATAAAACAAGAATGAGGTGGAGGCAGTTGGAGAGGTGATGCCATAGCCCAGCGAGGCTCTCCTCCTAACCACGAAAGACGGTCCACCCGTTTTCTTTCAGCCGACGCTGCTGGGTTCGGGATACCACCCCCGCAAATCCCACGTGGCGGCTGGCAGAGTCTCTGGCTTCACTCGTTGTAGAGCCACATGTGTGACCTTAAGGAACGCCGTATGCGTACGCGTTGTGGGTGTCGTCGTGGGTGTCGTTTAACCACCTTCACAGTGTATATTGGAGGCAATATTTGTTTTAAATTTAGTTAGTGTGTGCGTGTTCTTCCGGGGTGTTGCTGCGCTCGTTTGGTTGGCAACTGCGTACTGTATGCTTATAAAAGGCTGTGCGTAAATTTACCCCTACCTCTCTTTTTGTTTTTGTTGTTGTTGCATCTCTTGAATGTGTTCCTTGTGTACGTTTTAGCTTTTATTTATAGCTACTTGTTGGAAACTCTGTACGGATTGCTTAGAAATAGCATTGTGTAAAGTGCGCCCCTACATACACGGTCACAGTTTTCTTCTTGTCACGTCACTTGAATGTGATTTCTGTGTATCTGTTTTGTTGTGACTCTCGGGGTGCTAAATGCTCACCGCGTAAACCTTCATTGCAAATTTCACTGTTTTAGACGTCCCATTGTTTTTTACTATTACTGTGGGCGTGTTAGGTTGCAATACATGCCCTCGTCCTCTAATCCTCTAGTCTGTTACCCCCTGCCTTCACCATCCATACTCGCAAGCATTCTGGTTTCCGCCTCAGGGTACGCCAAAGCACTATTTGGTCGACCATTCTGCCGATCATTCAGTTACCATAGATTACACTGGGCCACGTACACATAGCACTTCCAATCAATTGAAAAGTGAACCAAAAGAATAATATTAAACCACATTTGAACAGTACACATAAAAATACACTGCCCTCGTTGTTTATGACAGCAGGTCACTAATATTATTACCTTCCCTGCAGTAGAACACACTCTGAGGTTGGTCTAAGGATTTTTTTTCTCAGCACTTTTCCTTTGTCTGTAGTGGAACGCGAATAAAAAATGGAAACCGGCAAGTCAACGCTCCGCGAGAGGCCGCTGAACTACCCTTGTAACCACTGCAGAGGAACCCAGTGAGAATGAGACACCCATATCGACACGCGGGGAAAGGAAGCAGGTGCCCACGGCAGTTCGGGCCAAAAACATGACTCTGCTTCATCGATGCCGGCTCATTCCTTTCGTTTGGGTGAAAAACGTCCGGATTGAATATATATAGGCCTGCCATAAGCTGGTACACGCGGTAGTACAGGAGGGACACAATAAGGGTGTTTGGTCAGCTGTTCTTGCTGGCGGCGTTGTCGCCCCGCTGTGGTGGTCAATGTCGGAAAGTATTTGCATGCGAAAAGTGAACTGCCTCCGCAAAATTACGTTGACGAGACAAAATGTGGCGCGCAAGGAATGGTACTGTTTTGCTTGCGTGTGTTCCCCATTAGGGTCCTTTCGTTTAGGCGTTTACAACGTGAAATTTTAACAACACGCATATCTTATTAGGTTTGAATTAAATTAAGTATATTATTTGATTTTTGATATATACGTAGTTTTATATCGTGAACAAATATTAGTTTAACAAATAAAAACAAAAGTCATTAGTTTTTCACCGTGACTGCAACGAGTTATTTTTGGCAACTCGGTGACTGTAACAGGGGTACTTTCATGGTTTAGGTAACCGTAACCCTTAATTTTTACTGGTACCATGCCTACGAATGGCTGTCTCTTGGGCATGCATTCTTCTGTAGAAATCACTGCTTTGATTGTAACAAGCAGCTCGCTGCTTTTAAAGACATTTTTCTCTAACAAGGTTGTTCCGCTCAAAATCACGCTAAGTGAATTCCCCAATAATCTGCGCAAACCATGCCACTTTGAAACCTCAAACAAAAGAACGAAGGAAGCTCACACAAACGTGTAAGACTTAAAGAACGCGAAGCTGTACGCAACCTTCACAACCATCACGAACGATTAAGTCCACGATTGCAGCCGATTTGCTTCTTGTTCGCTCCCGCAACGACCTTTACTTCATCATTGTTGCTCTAAGTGTGAGCTTCTGTCATTGTTTTGGAAGTGATCGTCATTGGACATAACCTCGGAGGGGTGAACGCTATGACGTGTATTTCTCGTTCCGAGCGAGTATTGCCATGATTACGGCTAACGCTGGAGTTTTTTGGATAAACTTGGCCAATCTTACAGAATCCGTTTGCTTGGCTTGCAAAAGTGCACCGGGAACACTGGGCGTTCGGCGCGAGGCACGCACACATGAGCGTTTCGCATTGCGTCGGTTTTTTAACTGCCGTGCGGTCGGGGAAATCTCGACCAATGCCCTTGGTGGGTATGCTTAGCTTAACAAATGCGTGCACGAGACGTTCGGCGGGCGTCGCGAGGCACGCACACACTAGCGGTAGGTATTTTTGGGGGGTTTTTAACTGACGCGCGGCGGCCCCGAGGGCCGCGCTCACGTGTGGGCGCTTATATTGGCACGTTCGGCAATTTATTTGTATTTTTAAGTGCCGATACGAGAAAGTACGAATTGCTACAGAGCTCCGCTCTGAAATGAAATATCTGCCCAGATTTCAACTCGGTACTTTGAGTTGACGCTCGCGACGCTCGAAACCATTTACATACGGTGAAAAGGCAACACTTTGTCAAAATACTTTTATACTGCATGGGCGCTCCACTTTCAAGCCTTGCATCACTGTCTGCTATAACGAATTCCTGGCTGTTAACTGAACCTTTCTTGAATAACGCTTGCTTAGCAAGGTTCGTCAAAGCCCCACAATGCCTGAACAGCAGCAACTGCCTTCCCCCGGGTGCAGGAAAAGCGATCGCAAATTCGTGCCAGTTTGCGACTTCGTACTGCGGTCCTTATACTTTTCTTACTTTGCTTTTACGCTTCGCAATAAAAAATTTTCCTTTGCGCTTACCTGAGCTTATATTTTCTACAAGCCTGAAGGTGGCTAACACATACGCGAATTGCAGCTCCGGGGAAGCGCACTTACTCAGGCGCATGGCTGAAGTGGGATAAGCCAAAATACGGGTCGAATTGGCGCTTAAGTAAATATTGTTCGGGCTTCATGGTTTCCAAGAAATTTATTACGCTCTATAACCTAGCCAAATAGACCCGCATTCATTACGGCACGCACGTTGTCATTGCAGGTTTTGTTTTTAGTTCTTTTCGCGACAACCAGTCGGCATACCGGTCGGCCGACCAGTTCAGTTGACACGGTCCACAGTAAATGTGCACGTGTGTTTAAGTTACATTATGTACTATTTCTTCATATGCACTTTAGTATGCACCGCCGACAGCATGTATCGAGCTATTGATTCGACACATAATAAATGTTCTAACATCAGCAGGCGTGGGGCTCTGCAGTCGTAATGCGCATTTCCTATTAAGAATCTGCGAGCGCGCTATCTGTGTTCACAATTAGATCAAAGCTCTGAAATTTAACACCCTCAATACCTATCCTGGTGGAGAAAGAATCCTTTATGTTCAATGGAAACATTACAATTGCACAAGATAATGCAGTCTCATCAGGGTCCTGGGAGCTGACACGATGTGGTGGAAAAACACCAGTTTGGCAGTTACTTTCTTGTTTCTGTTTTTAAAAGCATATCTTCAAACGCATGGGAGCATTTAAAAGTCTTCAAATATTGGTGACGTCTTCATTGCGTACAAGGAGCTGATCCGATAGGGGCACCCACCTGTGGGGACGCAGTGCGTGACTTGGTACAACCGCGTACTCTCCAGATCTTTGGATGGCGTTCCTAGTGAAACTGACTGCACTGGACCAGTGTGTGTCCGTGCTTCTAGCACCAGAATTTGCGGTATTGGTAAGGCGCCAGTACATCCAGAACAACCCCCAGTGATGGCAGTGCTGAAAATAAGGAGCGCCAGTGAATCAACCGTAATTACTGGCGTCGCTAGTGCTGCCCAGTCCAAGTGTTTTACACCACCCGCACTGGTTTCTGCAAACAGATAGCGACGATACTGCCGGAGCTTAACCGTTACATTTGGCGGAGCTGAACTCGAAGAGTTGTCTTTTTAGCCCGGTAAACTCAAGTGGACCAAAGCAGAAAAAACAATAATCGTTATCTGTTTACGGCAACGGTTCGACTGTCGTTGTTGATAACAGGTGGTCAATTCTATTCCGGGGCTTCCCCTTCCACACACCATCAGTTTTGCAGTCTCTCGCCAACTTTGCCCCTTAAAATGCAAAAATAATGCCATAAACGTTATCTTCCTATTCGCAACTGCACAAAAATAGTGTGCACTGATATCGCAGTGCTGTGGTTTTTCTGGTCGCGCAAGCAGGGTGCAAGCCCGCCAGAAAGAAATGTCACACTCTAGGTGCAGACTGCGGGGTGGTTGAACCAGCGGCTTTGCCCTTCCCTCACTTGGAATGTGCACAGGCAATCAGGCCACAAGATTACAGCGCGGCCCACCACCGAAGACTGAAATTCTGCATGTGTCAGCCTAAATCACTTAAAAGTGCTGAAATTGTGGCTGGTTGCAACATAATCCCAACACCGGAAGAAAGCGACGCGCAGTTGGGATTACTATAGCAACCAGGTGTTTTTACTGGTTAGGGCATTGGCTTCATGCAAGCGAGGCAAAACCCATGTGACAAGAAGAGGAAAAGAGGGCGAACGAGGCCACGGATATTAGTTTCTAAAATGAACAATCCGCCAATTCAAACTATCATTGTGCCAATGAAATGTGCCAAAGCAGAAGACATGTGCCAAAACAAAATTTCGACAGTCATTACAAAATTCGAAAGAGTGTTATTTTTTCGAATGCAGAGGTGCGCCACTACCCAGAAACCAGTCATGCAGATCCCCTTATTCGAACAAAATGGTTTCGTACTGTTGTCTCTACAACTGAAAAATATCCTCTTAACAAGCGGATTGAATGCCCGGTTGTGTGTGCGTCTGGGCGTAGCTGCGGACGCTTCACGTGGAAGTTGGTTTAGCTGCGACTGCATCTCATTCACTCGCCTTGTCCCTCCATACGGCGTTGTTGTTGTCCATCCACACCCCTCCCCCATTCTCCTCGCTGCGCGAGCTGCGCTCTCCGCCGCTTGCCCCTCTCCTCTCCGATAGCGAACACTCTCTCGCGAGGGGCATTGGATTGGATTCGATTGGATTGGCTTGGATTGGCTTGGATTGGAATGAATTGGATTGGATTGGATTGGATTAGATTTGGATTGGATTAAAGTGGATTGTGTTGCGTCATAGCCACGGCAGGGGGTTCACGGCACGTTTCACGCGATGGGAGAATCAACCTAACGGAAACAACAACGGAACCCCGTATGCGTCGCATCTACACAGGGGTTCCCGCGAGGGGAGGTGGGAGAAATTTTTAGATGTTTTTTTATAAGAATACAGGCAGCATTTCTTGTTCGTTGATGTGGCACCAAGCCCGACATCGAAGGTGGCAAAGAGTGTTCTCGGCTATATTGCGCTGCAGCGCCTCTTAACATGCATGGCTTGGGAAGCTAAACGAACAGTAAAGAGAAAGCCGACCTTGTCTTATTTAAAGAACTAACGTTTTAGTAACTCGTACCATTTTATTATGACACCAATCATGTTGGATTAACCAGAAAAACTTAGAAACATTGAAAATAATTCAATCTTTTCGCAACACACCATCAGCAGTGATGTATGTAAAAATGAGAGACGTGGGCTTACTTGTTAGCGTCCACAAGGCGCAACAAACGCTAGAAGAGGCATAAATAAATCCCCCATGCCCGCCTTTCTGCGGTAGGTTTATGTAGTGCCTAGAAGGCCGTAAGGGCTGACCGAAGAAGTGGCTGGTATATTTTCCTTAATATGTTGCATAATTGATAAGACTTATCTTTAAAATTGCACGAGGTTGGTTTGCGAAAAAGGCTATTTTGATAAAAATTGGGCTTGAATGGTATTGCTGCGTAAACTCTAAAACGGATTTTCTCGCACTTCCCCAAGACAACCGCAATCTAACCAGTATTGTCTGGTTCCACGCACTGGAATGGAATATATATATATATATATATATATATATATATATAAGGTTAGTAGAGACAGAGACAAACGAGACAGACGTTTGTCGCACTCTGAAGAAAGGGAGTCCTCTCCGTGAAACGTCAGTAAACATATTTTTGTTTTCTAGTCTTTCTCGTTTGTCTCTGTCTGTACTAACCTTATTTTTTTCGCGCTCTGTGTGAGTTTTTATCTTTTCACACTATATATATATATATATATTATATATATATATATATATATATATATATATATATATATATATATATATATATATATTGTCAGACATAAATTGGAACCTTATCGAACTTCCTAATCACCTGTACATTATCATCAGTACTAACTCTTTCTCCTGTAATCACTGCGTGGAGCTTTTCCTTCCCCGACCGCCTCAATAAAAGGTCGAACCAGCCGTTCTCAACAGGTGGAAGGTGCGTTTCGATCCCGTAGTCTACCTCTCGTACTACACTCCTGAAGCTCCGCTTGGGTCGCCTCCTAATGCCGGGGACTACAGCTATGACGCTGGAAAGTGCGAATGCCACGGCTCACCACCGTCACAACACTTGGTAACCAGCCACCAGCGTGATCCCCCTTTCTTCGCTGTCCTTCGTGGGGATCATGTCGACGAGTGGCTGGACACCTCGAGAAAGTAAACGCATTTAACAACTGGGATGACCACCTCAAGCGGCTAAATGTTTTTTCTCTGAGAGAGGTTGCCATGGCATGGTATCGTAATCACCAGCATAAAATCACCGACTGGGCCTGTTTCGTCCGTCAGCTCCTCCTGATTTTTGGATCGTCAGCTGCTCGTTCGGACTCCGCGAAGAAACTCGAGGGAGAGTCCAACGTCCTCAAGAATCCTACCCTAGTATATTGAAGACGTGTTCGCTCTTTTCCGAAAGGTCATCAAAGACATATCCTAGGCTGCCCACGTGTGCCATATTCTGGAAGGAATTGAACAGTTCCCTTTTACTGCGCTCGCCCTCCCAAATCCGACCACTGCCTCCGTTGTAACGTCTACGTGCTGACGCATGGACGATCTCTAGTCCAGTAGTTTTCAACAGGATACGTCGGCCCAGTCGGACCGGTATGTCGGCGATGACAACCTACGAGCTACGCTGCGCGCAAATATTCGGGAAGGGCTTGCGACCCACTCTTCCCCATACACTGCCGCTGGTTCTCAGTGCTCTTCGTGAAACACACCTGCGTGAATTCATTGAAGAGGAGCTCGCCGCATCAATGCCCGTTCCAGCAACGCCTCATCTTGACGCCCCTCTGACCACGCCGTCTTATTCCGTGCTCACTGGTAGGTCGCCCTTGCGCATGGCACCGATTACTCCCCAAGCTGTTCTCGGCTATGTCGCTGCGATTCCACGGGCCCCTGCTCCACGGCCTCTCTACTCCGCATGACGACCGCAGCGTTCTGAGCCTTCCATCAATCGACCAGCGTGTTGCTACTGCGGAATCTGTCTGCAGATTTCTCGGTTCTCTCGCAGGAGCCGACAGGATGAACGACGCGTGTATGATACATACGAACGTGACGACATGAGCCCTCATTTCGGCTACCGACACCCGGGGACTGATTTCCACCACGTCGGTCTTCGCCTCCTCCCGACTGCGGTAAACTGCCGCCCAATGCTCGTCAACCACGACGTCGCTACCCCTAGCCATTTCGCCGAGCTGTCTCCCCGCTACGCTCCGTCGTGCACGACAAGACGAGCCTTACGGAAAACCAAGCCTCGCAGGTTTTGGGGTGGGAAGAAAACTGCATTATTCGGAATAATACCAACTCCTCCACAGCGGCCGTCGAATTTGTAGTCTGTGCTTGTTGACGGTATCTCCATTGAAGCAGCGGTGGACACTCGGGCAAGTGTAACGATTATTCACGCGGACCTGCTTGCGAATTTGCGTAAAGTGCGAACACCGTATTAATTCCTTTTACTCCGTGGTGCGAATGAAATTGATATCCAGCCTTCAGCCTACTGTACCGTACGTGTTTCAATTGATGAACTTTGCCATCAGATTTAGTGTGCAGCACTCTCCGCATGCCCCTCCAGGTGTCATTACGATGGTATTCTAGTTTGGGGATTTCTCCCTTCGGCATCTGCTGTTATCTGTTGCCGCCCACCTGTTATGTGGTGCCGCACAGCATTACAGGACCTAATCATTCCGTAGATTCCGGAAGATAGACGCTTTCCCTCGTTTTAAATGCTGACTACATCCTACCTCCCCGTCAAGAGCAAATCGTATCCGTTTATGCCGGAACAATTGTTGAGGGTGATTTTCTCGTCACGCCATGCGGTCGTCGCCATTCCCGAGGTATTTCTGTCGCCGCATGTCTCGTCTGATTTAACCAGGGAAGTGCTCTTATACCAGTGCATAATACAACTCCCGAAGCGGTTCTACTGCCGCAACGTTGCACAATCGCTGTTTATTCTCTTGCCAAAATCACCGACCTTCCTTCCGTCAACCTCTGTCCTATCTGCCTCGTTTCGGAGCCCACTTCTCCGCAGTTTTCTTTTCACGCGACAATAAGCCCGTATCTTAAGCCATCGCAGACCCAATTGGTTCTCCGACTTTTACACAAAACGTTGCGCCTCGCTCGACTCTTACTCGCCTGTTCTTTCCCACTGTTCGCGTAATATTGTTCATCGCCGCCGATACCGAGCGTCTTTGTCAGAACGGAAGGTCATCGAGAAAAACAGCGCTGATATGTTGAAGCGAAACGTCATTCGGCTTCGGCCCTCATCCTGCCCGTAGTCTTTCCTAGACATACTGGTTGAGAACAAGGATGGCACGGTTCGCTTTTGTGTCGAATATCACGCCCTAAATAAAATTGCCCGAAAGGATACGTCTCCCATGCCCCGAGTAGACAACGCCCTGGACTGCCTGCGAGGAGCCTAAGTCATTTGGTGCCTCTATTTGAGTTCCGGCTATTAACAAATACCCATGCCCGAGTTCGACAAGAAAAATACAGCGTTTGCCACTCCCGATGGTGTCTAAGAGTTTAATGTTATCCCGTACGGGCTGTACAATGCTCCGCGAACGTTTGAGTGTATGATGGACTGTTCTAGAGAGCTCAAATGGAGGACCTGCTTCTGCTACCTCAACGATATTGTTGTCTTCCCATCGACGTTTGCTGTTGTCTTCTCGGCGACGTTTGCTGAACGTGTACATCATATAGATTAAGTGCTAACGTCTATCTCTAACCCTTTAATGTGGAAGTATGAAATAGGCCGCAAAAAAATTTCTTTTTTCGTGTTTCGGCTTTAGACAGACACCGTGATTGCATTCCACAGTTGTATTATCTGAGATGCAACTTAATTGCCGACTTTTAGGTTTGTCGCGAATTCGCGACAACAGGCACTTAGGCCAATATCTGAAATGCAACTTTATCGCCTACTTGGTCCTTATCGCCTACTTGGGCCATCCCTTTGTTTGGGTTTTTTGCGTTGCAAAAAATTGGTCTGCTGTACGATGTGATGCAGTAAGCTGTCATCAAAAAACTCTTTGAAATATTCAGTAGGTGCTCGCACAGTGTCACTTTCAGGAAGAGTGATATTCCAGGATGGTATTTCCCGCTCTTCTTGACAGTCTTTTTTTTCACTTCACTGTCTGTTTGCCAGAGGCAGTTGGCAAATGCACCACGTCACCGTTTTCGTCTTCACTGCTTTGACGGAGGCTCTCCCAAGGGCGCAGCTCGTGCTTGTGCATGAGGATCGTAGTCAACATCGTCGTAATCACTGTCACTAAGTCAGCTATCGTCACTGTTATACTCAGGTGGCAGGCGTGTGCGGAGCCCTTTTCTTCCATACAGCGATCTGACATCCATACTCGGCCATAAAATTAAAAAAAAAACAGCATACCTGCAGTCACCGCAAACTGCCTAAATGGCCGAATGTCGCGAATTCGCGACATATCACGAAAGCAAGAAGCATGCAAAAAAAACTATTTTTCGACAATGTAACACCTCTTGGGCAGTCTCCTGAATGCGTGAAAATAGAAAAAAAATTGGTGGACCTTGTACTCTTTATGGTTAGACAGAAAACGACGACGAAGTGAGAGTTTTCGCACGTGGCGCGCGCAGTCCGCCAACCGATGGACATACTGTGTTTAATTTTCAACACCTTATACGAGATGGCGCTACAACTCTGGAGCGCAACCACCACTTCTTTGCCGCAAACACATCACAGCCGCCGCTGAAGCCAGCAAAGGTTCCGCGAGTTGGTTGGCCAGCTTCATTCAGTATGTCGCGAATTCGCGACAACCGGCATTAAAGGGCTAAAGCTGAACTTCAGTTTAACTCGAAAAACTCTCGTTTTTTAGCAAGACAATCAAGGTACTAGATCACAATGTTAGCAAAGACGGCATAGAAGTTGTAGAAGGTTCAAAATACTGCCTTAGAATATATATACAGATAAGTATATATAAATATCACTGTGGGCATATTTTTGTCCTCTTTGGTCCTTATATATATATATATATATATATATATATATATATATATATTGTGGAGATTCTCCCCTGTGAGCGCCCACGTTAGGCCGTTTCAAACTGCCGCGCGCCACCTTTCCTGCCATCTAGGAACACACGGCAGAAAGACTGTGCGATGGAGGGGGGGCGCGGCACATCTTTGGGCACGCTAGATAAGGGCAGCGGTGCTTGGTAGCGGGGGGAGTGGCCGGCCGGGAGCGCCGCCGGTCACGAGAGAGAAGCCACCGCCGTCAGCCACCTCGACGGAGACGCACGTCAGCAAGGCCCGCCGTTCGTCCCGCCGTACCGTAAGCCCTGGGACCCTGATGTGCTTTTGTTATGTGCTTGGTTGATTGTATCCCCTGTTCCATTTATATTTCATTTTCCACTGCTTGAGTAAAGCGCAATTGTTCCTCTTTCAATGTTCTGTGCGTGATGTTTTGACGATGCCGTTGCCTGAACCCCCCTCGGTAGGCAGAACTACCTACAGTGGCGCCCAACGTGTATTTAGGCTAGCACAGTCCTTTGTCAGCAAGACGCTTACGCACAGGAGCAAATTGCGACTAAAACTTTCGTGCATTTGTTTGCAAGCGGCAGCTGTTTCTGGAACTTAGCACTTCAGCTTAGCGAAATGTATTTGCTGCTGAAAGCCGGGTATAATGTTGTTGCTCTTACGCCCGACTTCATTTCTTTTCAACGAGCCGGCGCACTACCCAGCTTTCTTTTCCGCGGCACCGAATGTCCAGTTTTCCGGCGAGCGCCGCAACTGATAAGCATTACCCGCAGTTGGCTTTGTGCTGGTGCGTGCTCGATTTATACGGTGGCATCTTTGTAGCTCCTTCGCCCGAGTTCGTTGGTTCTCGGAGTTTCGTTGGCGTCCAGCAATGAAGTCCGCTGCCGACGGAAAGGAACTTCGTTCGGGAACAGTCGTCGGGGCCACGGCCCCCGACACCGCCTTCAGCGAAGCTCTCACCACAGTGGCCGGCTTATGTCAAGCTCTTACGCAACACCTGGGCACTCTACAAGACCCGGCGCCCCGTCTTCAGCCTGACATCCCAACCTACCGCGGCTATGACGACCGTCTGTCCGTCGCGGATTTCCTTGACAAGCTCGATGTCTACAAGGCCGCCGTCGGAGCGTCGGACACTCATATGCTAACCAGGGTATTGCCACTGGTTTTCCAAGGGCCTGCAGCCTGCTGGTGGCGCCTGCAGTCCCCGTTTGCGTCGTGGGCCACCTTTGTGGTAAGCTTTCGGACTGAGTTCCTTCCGCCTGGATACGAGACTCGCATTCTCCGTGAGTTAGATCTCAGGACGCAACACCCTAACGAAAGCCTGTTAGAGTATGTACGCGCTATGCAGGAACTATACAGGAGAGCGGCCCCAGAGACTACTTCAGCTGAGCAAGTTGCCCGTGTGTTACGGCAGTGCCATCCTCGGTTCCAGCCGTATTTGTATGCTCAAACGTACGCGGATTTGAATGCAGTTGCTTCGAACGCGCGCGCTATTCAGGAGTGCCTGCTCGCCAAATTGCAGTATGCACCACCGCCAACGCCGAGCCAATCCTTGGAGCCCAGCTGTGCCTGGAACGGGCCTGGCGCTTTCCAGTCGTGGGCGCCGCAGTCCGCGACACACCGGGCTTTGGATCCGGGCGAATTTGCACCAAGAAGGCGGCCGCAGAACCGATACCGTGACCGCACTCCAGCCAACGCGGGCTACGGGGCCGTGGGCCACCCGGTCCCAGCCAACGTGGGCTACGGGGCCGTGGGCCACCCGGTCCCAGCCAACGTGGGCTACGGGGCCGTGGGCCACCCGGTCCCAGCCAACGTGGGCTACGGGGCCGTGGGCCGCCCGGTCCCACACGAAGACGAGCCTATCCGGCGGACGAATGTGGTACGGACGCAACCAGGCCCGTCAGCAGGGGCCCGCCACCGAGGACAGATTTCCGCGTTCGGGAAACTTCACGTCCCGGCGTCGCTGAAGCCAGGCAGCGAGTCGCAGCGGGCCAACACACCTGGAAATCGTTTCTTGTGCCTTCGGTGGATCGCATGCAGTATCCCCCCAAGCTAGTGTCACCAACCATTCGTGTCAAAGTGCTCGGCAAGATCGTAACTGCACTCCTTGATACCGGTTCCACAGTTTCCCTTATCGGCGATATGCTTTTCGAACACTGCAAGGCAAAGCGGGTAAAATTTCGCCATACCGAAGTTATGCTTAGGATGGCGTCGAGCGCGGCCGCGGAGAGCACAAACGCTGTTCGGTTACGCATATCGGTTAGCTCCCGCGCTAAGAGACAAAGGTTTTTGTATCTCAAGGGCTTGTCGGTTGCCATGATCCTAGGCACAGATTTTATCGCAGATGTTGCTATGCGGTTGGACATCAGAGCTGGCGGGTACTACCTTGGCGACGACCCAGGTTTTTTCCCGTTTGAGACCTCGGCGGGTCCCCCGTTACCCTGCAGGTCTCGCGCTGCTTTGTCGACTGAAAGCCTGCCGGCAGACCTGTTACAGGAGCTGCAGAATTTCAAAGGAACGTCGTCTCAGCGCAAACAGCTCGAAGACCTCCTGCGCCAGTATGCGGACATGTTCACGGAAAAACCAGGAAAAACGGATGTCTTGCAGCATCGCATCGACACTGGGAACGCAAAACCATGGCGATGCAGCCCACGACCAATGAACGCCCCCAAGAGAGCGCTTTTCGACAAAGCCTTGGACGAGATGCTCGACACCGGCGTCATTCGTCCATCAAAGAGTCCTTGGGCGTTCCCCGTCGTCCCAGTCGGTAAGAAAGATGGATCTATGCGAATCTGTGTCGACTACCGAAAACTGAATGCCATGACGGAACGAGATGCCTATCCGTTCCCGTCGGTGACCGAAATAACGTATGCCGTGGCAGGCGCGAAGTATTTCACGACCTTGGATTGTTCACGTGGCTATTTACAAATAGAAATGCACCCAGACGATGTACCGAAGACCGCGTTTACATGTCACCGAGGGTTGTTTGAATTCGTGCGTATGCCTTTCGGTCTAAGCAATAGCCCCAGTTCATATCAAAGGATGATGGACATTGTTCTGGGTGACGCGAAACACGAATTCGCTTTGTGTTATCTCGACGACGTCACTGTCTTTTCACGCTCGTTCGAGGAACATGTGGAACATTTGCAGATAGTGCTACAGCGCATGCGCGCAGCCGGGCTGACTATACATCCCGGCAAAGTACAGCTGGCCGGGGAAAAAATCAACTTACTCGGATTTGTTGTTGACAAGGGCGTTCTGCGACCAAATCCAGAGAAACTGCAAGCCATACTCCAATACCCGCCGCCGAGCGACGTCAAAAGCTTGCAACGGTTTCTTGGCATGATTGCGTTTTATCGCCAGTTCATTCCCCAGTGCGCGAACATCTCTGTACCGCTCAATGAACTACTTCGCAAAGGCAAGAAGTGGTGTTGGGCGTCCGAACAACAGACCGCTTTTCAAACCTTGCTGACAGCATTAGCAGAAAATGCGTCTTTGCAACTCCCTGACCTAAACAAGCCGTTTGTGGTACAAACAGACGCCAGTGAATTCGGCTTGGGGGCGGTACTTCTGCAAGAGTGGGATCAAGTGTTGAGACCAGTGGCTTTCGCCAGTCACACTCTGACGCCAGCCGAACGCAATTATTCCGTCACCGAAAAGGAATGCCTAGCGATTGTGTTCGCGCTGAAAAAATTTGACATGTTTCTAGACGGAGCATGCTTCACCATTCAGACTGACCACCAAGCTCTCTCTGGCTTCAGAGGCTTCAAAACCCAGCAGGACGACTCGCTCGTTGGGCACTCGCGCTGCAACGTTATGACTACTCCATCGAATACAAGAAAGGCACCACTAATACAGTTGCTGACGCGCTGTCACGCGCTCCCCTTTTTACTGATACACAGGTGGAAAACGAAGAAAGTATGGTGGTTGCAGCAGTGCAGGCCCCCACGAACGACCGTTGGGGATCGTTGGTGAGCCAGCAGGACTTGGTTGCGGCACAGCGGAGCGATGGTCTATGTCGGAAAGTCATCGACAAGCTCTCGACAACAGACTCTCCAGAAGCTTTCCGGAACGACGAGGTTGACAGCTACTTGCTTGGAAATCATGGTATTCTGCTGCGATACATTCCCCAGGCAGACGACGACTCAACACAAACTCCTTTCCGAGTTGTCGTTCCCCGCAAGTTGCGTAAGTTGTTCATCGGCTACTACCATGACTCCGCTCTGGCGGGTCACTCGTCTGGGCAAAAAACCTATGAAAAGTTATGTCGCACAGCAACTTGGCCGGGAATGCGACAAGATGTACTTCGGTACGCTCGCTCCTGCCCCATATGCCAGAAGACCAAACCACGTGGAGGCCTGCCGCTTGGAACAATGACATCCGTCCATAGCACCTCGCCGTGGCAAATCGTTGCATGCGACGTGATGGGGCCGTTTCCTCGAAGTCCTCGAGGCAACCAGTTCTTGTTGGTAATTACAGACCACTTCTCAAAGTGGGTCGAGTTGTTTCCTTTGCGGAAGCTAACCTCTCAAAAGGTGTGGGAATGCCTCCTGGAAGTGTTCACGAGGTTTGGTTTCCCCTCGCAGTTAATCACGGACAACGCGACGTATTTCACCAGTAAGGTTTTCCGAGATTCTTGCCACGCCTTGGGAATACGTCACACCCGCACCTCGGCTTACCACCCGCAAGCGAACATTACGGAACGGGTCAACCGAAACCTTAAATCGATGCTCATTGCTCACACTGGCCGTCACAAGGACTGGGACAACAAGCTTTCCGAGATGGGCTTCGCAACGCGGACAACGATTAACAGATCTACCGGTTTCACGGCAGCGCAACTGAATTTTGGCAGAGACCTCAAGTTTCCTCTCGACAGTTCGCTCCAACCCACGCAGAATCGCACTGATAAATCCCCCGCGACATTCGCGGCTGACCTTCGCAAGCGGCTAACAGAGTCCGTCCGGGAGGCCCGCGAACATCTCGACATCTCCCGACTCGACCAGACGTCCCAGTACGACAAGCGCCGACGGGACGTACAATTTTCCATGGGTGATCTTGTGTTGAAGCGAACACATCCACTTAGTGATGCGTCGAAGGGCTTCACCGCCTCACTTGCACACAGGTGGGATGGCCCGTACACCGTGGTGGGTAAGTCTAACCTGTCGTACGTGCTGAAAAACTCTTCCACAGGTGCATCGTACGGTCCGTTGCACGTGTCCGAACTAAAGCGGTATTTTTCGCGCGAGGATACAGCCAACGGGAATCAGCGAGAAGACTGCCGCGGAAAGCGCGCGACACATCAGTATTCCCCGTCACCACGATACAATCTGCGCATGCGTCACTAACTACTGGCTCATTTGTGTTTTCTTTGCTTTTGCCTGCAGAAGAAGTCTCGGAACAGCAGTCGGGCCCACCCCTACCACCGTCGGCAACCCGAACGCTCGGCGCCGCCCGTTCCCGCCACCGTACCGTCCAGCACGACCTACGGAAGAGGTGGCCACGTGGACGGTGCTGTCACCTTCGGGCCACCCGGTGGGCTGGCACTCTCGTCTCGAGTGGTCCGACCAGCCTCAAGTGCTCGTCGGCACGCCGCGCACCTCCGTCCCGGCCCCCTTTCAGGGGCTCACAATCGCAGAACGTCACCCGGTAGAACCACGGCCGGTATACACCCAGGAAGAACTGGCTGCGCTGTGTGAAGTGTGCCAAGTGCCGGAAATCAGCTGGCGTCACCACCGTGCCGGGGCTCTCCACAGAGAGCGTTCAAGAGCCTTGCGCGCCAACCGCCCGGAGGGCAACAACAGCCAGGACGCCCTGGAAGAAGCTTTGGAAATGTTGCGGCGGTTGCGCCCAGACCAGCGGCGCCAAGCAATGGACGCAATCCTGGACTCCGAGGACTGTGTGTAAACCAGTCTCGGACATTTTTTTTCCTCCCTTTTCTTTCGTTTATTTTTTTTTCTCTCTCTTCGTGTAGCAAAGAACCAAGAACTTTTTTTTTCCAAGGGGGGGGGAAGTGTGGGGATTCTCCCCTGTGAGCGCCCACGTTAGGCCGTTCAAACTGCCGCGCGCCACCTCTCCTGCCATCTGGGAACACACGGCAGAAAGACTGTGCGATGGAGGGGGGGCGTGGCACATCTTTGGGCACGCTAGATAAGGGCAGCGGTGCTTGGTAGCGGGGGGAGTTGCCGGCCGGGAGCGCCGCCGGTCACGAGAGAGAAGCCACCGCCGTCAGCCACCTCGACGGAGACGCACGGCAGCAAGGCCCGCCGTTCGTCCCGCCGTACCGTAAGCCCTGGGACCCTGAAGTGCTTTTGTTATGTGCTTGGTTGATTGTATCCCCTGTTCCATTTATATTTCATTTTCCACTGCTTGAGTAAAGCGCAATTGTTCCTCTTGCAATGTTCTGTGCGTGATGTTTTGACGAGGCCGTTGCCTGAACCCCCCTCGGTAGGCAGAACTACCTACAATTATATATATATATATATATATATATATATATATAATATATATATATATATAGCCGATTGTCACGCGTCTTGACCGGCAGAGAGGAAGGAAATGGGAAACAAGGCCAGGTTAACAAAAGACATTTATGACACTGCAAAGCTCGAAGCAAACAAACCCGAGTTAATAAAACCATACACGATAAAGCTATCGAACTGTCGACGATGAAATATACACAATGTCCTAAGACACTTCTCCCTAACAGCCACAACTATGTCCCGGAACGCTGCACCAGGTGAGGCTTACATATTTTGGGGGTGTTGACATGGATCTGGTGGTTGACGTAAGCAGCCACGAAGAGCTGGTACCTGCGTGCCGTCGTCGCGATGTCGGGTGGCTAGCGTGGAGACGCTGGTACTCCAGAGGACCTGGCCGTTATCGGGGCCGTCGTAGCACAGGACGACGATACGATGCTGACCGCAGACACGTGCCTGTCGCCGCTGGAGCCCCCAAGACGTGGGTTGGCGGAACGTCGGGAGATCGGAGCCGAAGCGTCGTCGGCCCGCTCCCGCCCAGGCTTGTTTGGCGACGTCGGTAGCTTGGGTCGCGGCACCCCTGTCTCTTTCCGAACCCGGGGTCTTCCTGCCGCACCTGCCTCTTTCTCCTCTTCCTCTTTTTTTCCATCTTCTTCATTAGGCGTCATTCCGGGGATTAACCTTGATTCATGACACTACCCCCTCTTCAAGAGTTTTTTCCCGAAAAACTTCTTCCCAACTTCCCTCAGGAAGGCAAGGATTAACCTCAAGTCCAGAACCGCTGTTCACTCTTGGCGCACTTATTGTTCACCATCACATTGTTCACGCTGCCATTGTTCATTATCATGCACTCATTGTTACCCACAGTCGTCACCCATTGTTCGCTCTCAGTTCATCACCGTACACTTCACTGCTGACCGCGCCCCATACCCGTTCTGTTCACACACTCTTCACCAATTCCACGACCATAAGCGTCCCTAACACCACGTTACTCATTGTCCGCACAAAGCAGATCCCCAAATCAAACATTTCTCTAACTATACCACAATTCGCAACTACACACCTCTGAATACATATACACGGCAGGATTTTCGTCGTGCAACTACAATTCCGACTTAACCTTTACACACAATGAAATTGTCCTCCATCTGTATGAGTCCTATTTGTCGCTGTATCCAGTCCCTGCTTGCCGTCAGGTCTTTAAGCCGATTATTTCATTTTTAGCTTCTTCCAGCGAGCCCATTTAACATCCTTCTCTAAGCGACCGCTTCGGTTTCTCCAAAAAGCTGTCTTACGACGTTTTCCACAGCTGTAACATGAGCTTTCTCTCAACGGTACCTTAAGGCACCGACACAATCTGATCATTCCCTTTTTGCGATCACGCGGAATTCTCTGGACAGTTCTTTTAGCTTGTAACGCAAATGATTTCCCTTGACGTGGCCAACCTTGCTGTTGCTCAATTTCGAACCTGCTTTTGCTGCTTCGCATTGTGGTCAGTCTTTTAGATGTCCGTCTGGTTGCATGGGGTAGCTTGTGCAGTTTTCCAGTTTGCCGGTCATTCTCGAGAGGACTACGCTGGCGCTCCAGAACTTGTCTACGTGTCCAGCTCCCCTCTTCTCGTTGTACCGAGCTCTTTCTTGAGGATGCATGTTGTTGCTTTCTGGGTGTCGCCCGAGACTGCTTATCTGGGCCTCGCCAAACATATTTGCCAGGGGCTACTAGCTCGTGCATGACATCCCTGTAGAAGCCCTTCCTTCGCGTCTCTGTATCGACAGTAGACCCTTCATCTTTAGAGTGCGGTTTTAGTTGATTTGCAAACTCTGCGAATGACTCAGCTGCTGTGATTGCCGTAACAAGGCCAATATTTTCCCTGCCCTTTTCAGAAGCAACCCTAGCCTCCGTACTGGCAGCTTCCTCCATATGAGGAGGAACTCCGCATTTCAACGTAGTCTTGCTACCACAAGTACTCATTTCAGAAAATACCTTGTCTGTCTTCACTCGCTGTGCGAGGACCTCTCTGTCTTTATAGGAACCGCCAAAAGCATCTGTGGACAGCAAACTGTCCTCGGCTGGCACCCTCTTGATGCGCCCATCTTCTTGCGGCTTGCCTTCCGCCGTGCCACACGCACCACGTTTCCCATGTCGCACTTTGAACGCTGCTTCTTCCTCCTCGGTCTGCCGTGAGACCTTTGTGTCTTTTCCATCTGTCTTACTCTCAACATTATCGCTTTCTGCAGTGCGCGTGCATTCCATCTCACGTGCGGCGGGTTCAATGCTCTCTGCTTTTTCGACGCTATTTTACACAAGGCGCAGTTGTGCATCTGTCTGTTGTATCTGCTCTTCCAATTCTCTTTTTTCTCCCTGAAACTTTTCCTGCTCTTTCTGATTCTCTTCTTCAATTATTCGAAATGCCTGCTCTTTGTTCAACCCGAGGGTTTGAACTAACGATAGCACTTTTCCCCAATCCATTCTTCTAAGCTGGCGAGACACGTGACACTGGGGCTATCCTGGCAGTTGGTATGCCAAGAATCCTGGCAGGCTCGCGAAATATTAATGTCACGCGTCTCGACCGGCAGAGAGGAAGGAAATGGGAAACAAGGCCAGGTTAACAAAAGACATTTATGACACTGCAAAGCTCGAAGCAAACAAACCCGAGTTAATAAAACCATACACGATAAAGCTATCGAACTGTCGACGATGAAATATACACAATGTCCTAAGACACTTCTCCCTAACAGCCACAACTATGTCCCGGAACGCTGCACCAGGTGAGGCTTACATATTTTGGGGGTGTTGACATGGATCTGGTGGTTGACGTAAGCAGCCACGAAGAGCTGGTACCTGCGTGCCGTCGTCGCGATGTCGGGTGGCTAGCGTGGAGACGCTGGTACTCCAGAGGACCTTGCCGTTATCGGGGCCGTCGTAGCACAGGACGACGATACGATGCTGACCGCAGACACGCGACTGTCGCCGCTGGAGCCGCCAAGACGTGGGTTGGCGGAACGTCGGGAGATCGGAGCCGAAGCGTCGTCGGCCCGCTCCCGCCCAGGCTTGTTTGGCGACGTCGGTAGCTTGGGTCGCGGCACCCCTGTCTGTTTCCGAACCCGGGGTCCTCCTGCCGCACCTGCCTCTTCCTCTTTTTTTCCATCTTCTTCATTAGGCGTCATTCCGGGGATTAACCTTGATTCATGACACCGATCTTTCTCAAGATATATATATATTATATATATATATATATATATATCTTGAGATATATATATATATATATATATATATATATATCTTGAGAAAGATCGGCATCCGATCGAAACGTCGACCAATAAACAGTTTTGTTAGAAGCTATACCCATTTTTTCTATATATATATATATATATATATATATATATATATATATATATATATAGCGATGAATAAGATGTGGAACTAGTGTTTCGACCGGGGTCCGGCCTTTGTCAGGGTGACAATGACCGGACCCCGGTCGAAACGTTAGTTCCATCATCGTTTTCATACGTGTGTCTACCCTCTCATGTATATAAATATATATATATATATGACAACGCGGCTAGCGGTGACGCGCATCGCGCTTACGACACCTAAGGGAAGCGACAACGGTGCAACAAGTTAGTTCCTGTTTGATCATCGCCGACGCCTTGCAATTTTTATCGACACGTCTTTGAACACGTGGAGGATTGCCTGGAGATCAATGAACGCGTTTCGAAATTCAACGAATTAGACCAAGAGCGAAAACTTTTATTTGAACTTCTGCCATCATGACTCCACAAAGACGTGGTTTGAAAATGACGAAACTGACATGCTAAACTGGGACGAATTTCAAAGTGAGATTTTAGGTGCCTTTGCGGGGAATGACCGCAAGGAAAATGCGCATGCTGCACTGCAGTCTAGAAGCCAGCGTCCAAACGAGACCGTGGCCATGCATTACGAAGTCATTTCCCACCTTTTCAGGCGGCATAACTCCAACATAGCCGAGGACAAGAAGCCGTGTCACATTATGCGAAGCATGAAACATAAGTTGTTTGACAGGCTGGTGTGCGACCCACCGTTTAACATCCTTTTTTAAAGGAAGCGCCGACATGTACAGGACGCTGGAGCAGCGCTGCACACAATGCGACTGCAATCACTACGCCTCGTTGGACGCGCTCTGCGGTGCCTTGCCTACCAGCCCAGAGCCCTTTCATGAGGTCGTTCTTTCTGTAGTTCGCGAAGAACTTCGCCGACCGGAAAGGCCGCCGTCTGTACCCACATATGCCCTGCTCTCATGAATAGTCCTGGAGGAAGTGTGCAAGCGGGTCAAGAACCAGTGGAACTCGACATGCCAGCATTTCGCAGCTTGACTACATACGACCCAGGTCACCAGCAAACCGCTCCGTACGCCACCCCTGACGCCACCGCCGCAGCGCCCTCGGGCACCTATGCCGCTTCAAGTGACGGCGCCGTAACTGCTCGCCGCCGGAATATGAACGCGCCTGGGTGACCATTCGCATATAAAGGACTCGTGGCGTACACTGGATAACCGGACGCTTTGTTTTTATTGTGATGAAGCCAGCCATCTCTGCAGATCATGCGCGTACCGCCGTACTTGCCTCCGCGGTTTTCATCTCAACCCACCCTGCCCACAGAATGGTGAACGGCAACCTAAAATTTGGAATTACCTGCTTGCACAGCACAGTTCGACGACGCCTAGCTATGAGTAATGCAGGTCGGCGTCACCTTACCGTTACCAGTCGCGAAGTCCTTGTCGCCATCCCCCCCCCCCCAGTTCACCCAGGAGTCGCTCGCTGAGCCCGCGTCGGGAAAACCGGGAGGAGCGACCTCTGGAGGTGCGGTGTCTGGGGGAAAGCCGGTGAAGCTTATCCACAATGCCCTCAACGACGTACCGTAGAACTGACAGCAACATGAAATGACTGGAAACGAATCCAATCTGACCTGGCGGTGACTATCGATGGTTATGACGTTGCTGCGCTAGTGGACACAGGCGCCGAGTTTGCGGTAATCAGCAGTAATCTGGCATAGGAACTGAAGAAGGTCCGGACGCACAAGAGGGAGCCCTACAATCGCACCGCGAGTGGTCATCTGATTGCGCCTGCAGGTCGATGCACAGCTAGGGTCAGTACCCGTGGCTACGCCCACGTCGGTGACCTCTTCATGCTCACAGGGTGTTCAAGAGATGTAATACTAGGTATCGATTTCCTACAAAAAACGGGGCCGTCATTGATCTTCAGGCACCTACGGTGATGTTCACGACTGCAGGAACCATCGCCTCAAACGACGCAGGAGTAAGTTAAGTCTGCGTCTTCCGCGTAGCTGACGACGACGTCATGGTGCCACTCAGAAGTATGGTTGTCGTCTTCTTCGAAGGTGGGCATGCCCTTATTTTGTGAAAGATTAGCAACATAAATTTGATTTTAGGCAACATAAATTTGATTTTAGAAAACGAAATGGGTGTTGCAAGGGGCCTTGTCCACCTGTGCGATGGCTGCACAAATGTGGCACTCACACACTTTGAAAACAGACTCGAACACGTCGCAAAACGAACCGCCATCGCCTCGCTGCATGAGGTTGTTGAATGTGCAGATCTTTGCGTAGTGGGGCGAGGACAGACTGATGTGTCGGCTCCGAAATATGTCGTGGTATTAAACATCATCATCCCAGAACTCTTGCCTGAACAGAAAAAGCAGCTGAAACAACTCCTCGGTGATTTTCGCGATTCCTTTTCCACTTCAACAATGGTCGGACCGACCCCTGTTGCCAATCATCACTACATTGCAGACGAAGTAACGAAGCCAGTATGCCAACACCCATACCGCGTATGCTATGAAAACGGGAAACTACTACCGAGAACCAAGTGCACGGAATGCTACAAAATCATAAAATTCAATAATCAAAAAACCCTTGGGCATTTTTTGCGGTGTTAGTCGAGAAGAAAGACAAAACTTCGCGCTTTTCTGTCGATTACCGGAAACTGAATCTGGTCACAAGAAACAGGTCTATCCGCCCTCGCGCGCCGATGGCAGATCTGTGGATACTGGCAGATATAGGTTGACGAGCGAGACACCTAGAAGACCACATTTGTCACTTCCGATAGGCTGGTCGCGTTCAAAGTCCTCCCATTCGGTCTCTGCTCAGCACTCACTACATTCCAGAAATTGATGGACTCTGTCTTGGGAGGTCTGAAATGGCAGACATATCTGGATTACATTGACAATGTCACCGCGTTCTCCGCAACACTCAAAGAACATGTACACATATTGTGACAAGTTCTAGAAGCTAATAAAGCAGATAGCGTAACTATAAAGCTTGGAAAATGCAACTTTGGCTACAAGCAGCTGCGGTTTCTAGAATATATTGTCACGGAATATCTATGTGGAAAATATAGCACCATATCCCGTCATCTAAGATGACGAAGAGGATGCGGCTGGCCCGAGCGATCATGCCCGCTTGTAATTAGATCGCATCGCTCTGCGGGAAAATCTTCTAAATACATCACTTGATTGTCGCCCATTGTACGCCTCATCATTGCCCTGCCGCCACGTAACAATATTTTTAGCACCTAAGACGCATCTCCAGATCCTGCAGGTTTCCCGAAACAAGCTGATAAAGAGGCCGTTAGACACCTTTTGGGTCTTGCCACCTATTACAGACACGTCGCCTAAAATTTTTCGAATTTTGCGTAACAGCTGACGCGGCTGTGGTGTGGCAAGAGAAACACGAAATGACCTTCAATGACCTGCGAGGCCGCTTACAAACCGTGCCAATAGTTACTTATTTCGACGAATATACGGACATGCAATCTACACAGACGCCACTACCGTGGGTCTCGGCGCAGTCCTTGTTCAATGACATGGCGTAGTTGAAAGAGTTGAAAGCGCCAGTTGAAAGCGCCAGTTGGCGTAGTTGAAAGCGCCAGTCGCACTCTCTCTGTCCTTCTTTAAAAAGCATAGCCGAATTGTCCCACAACTGAAAAATAGGCGCCGGGGCCTTGCGGTTCCACCTACCGATAGCGGAGACTGAAAGGTCCTTTCAAAAACCCCTTCATGGTGAATTAGGCGCCCCTGACTGGGCGCTGTATTGACAAGAATGTTGCCCTCCACAGTACTGCATGCAGCTTGTGGTATGAACTATTCGCACTTTCCAGCAACGGTGGCGCCGCCACGCGCCTTTTTTTTTTTCAAAGCTGTTTGTAGATGATCGGCGTCCCAGGCGAAGGCAGCCGGATCGTTCGGAAACGTGGGGATTGAGAACGCAAAACCAAAAATCAAAACATCCCCCTCGCGAGGGGCACGATCAAATGCACAGCATTTCCGCGGGGGGCGTGCCTGCAAGTCTTATGGATTACGTATTGGTTGTTGTTGTTGTAATTGTTGTCTTCCAGCGTAGACATTGTCGATGAAGTCGATGGTGAAACGTGAAACGTGCCGTGAACCCCCTGCCGCGGCTATTACGCAACGTGGAGAGGCTACGACGCAACGTGGCGCGGCTATGACGCAACACAATCCAACAAAATCCACTTTAATCCAACCCAATCCAAATCCAATCCAAGCCAAGCCAAGCCAAGCCAAGCCAAGCCAAGCCAATCCAATCCAATCGAATCCAATCCAATGCCCTTCGCGAGAGAGTGTTATAGCGCCGAAATCGCGCCACCACAAGAACGCGAACCGAACGCGGCGAGAGAGGGTGTTGCGAGCGGAGAGAAGGCGAGGAGGACGCGGGGGAGAGGGCGCACCTGTGGCCGACGGTTGAATGAGTCAAGGATACAAGGCGCGTGCGTAACGTTCCATTCTGTGTCGGCTCCGTGGAGCAGTCGGTAAAGTGCCGTGTACCTTGCGTTCCGCCCGCAGAGTCGTGGGATCGAAACCTGGCGCCGGAAGGTATTATTTCTTTATATTGTGTAGGGTGCGGACTACGTAGTGATGCGGACTACGGACGCCAACGCGGGTGACATCGTGAGTTACTAAAATGCTCTGCATTTAAAACAGTGTCGTGACGCAATCTGGGCCATCAGCAAGATCCGGCCGTATCTTTATGGCAGTCCGCTTAAAGTTGTCAGTGATTACCACTCGTGCTGGCTTGCAAGCCCGAAGGACCCATCTGGATGCGTTGGTAGATGGAGAATCGGGCTGAAAGACTCTGACATGACACCCGCGTATAAGTTCGGACGTAAGCACTATGACGGTGAGTGCTAATCCCGGGCGCCAATATATTCAGCGAGCTCAGAAGCCGACGAGGATTTCCCTCTTTGGGGAAGTCAGCTCCAGGTGCCGTTTCCCGCGACATCTCGCCGATCAGCCATTGTAACGGCCGGTGGCACAAATGGAATTTTGAAATTCTGAAGGACTCATTTCTGTTGAACATACCGACAGCGATACGGCCAGAAATTTTATACGCCTGTGCTCATGAAGCCTCGTCAGGGAACCTGGGTGTCATCCGTACAATGCCGAGGATTCACCTTAAGAATTTTTGGCCTACAGTGTGTCAAACAGTTCAGCACAATGTAAGGACCTGACGTGATTGCCAACGAAGGAAGACGCCTTCTCTAAAACCTGTATGGCTACTGCAACCGACAAAGCCACCTAATGCGTCTTTTTCGACAAGTCATGGACCTCCTGTGGCCCTTTCAAATGTCGACGAAGGCTAATAGAAAGATCGTGATCACGACTGACTACCTAACACGGTATGCGTAGACAGCGGATGTATTACGAGTAGCCTCTTTTGAGGTAGCAAAGTTTTTTTGCACAACGTCGTCTTGCGGCACGGGGCACCACCAGTCGGCTTAAAGGAGTACTGGCACTAAAGTTGTCGCTGTCAGTTTTTATGCTGTAAGGGTACCTAGTAGTTCAGTAATTACAAAAATCGGACCGAACGTGGTAAGCCGCCAGCGTAGAATTAATTATAACGCATTTATTCCGATCAGTTTAAAATTCGGTCGTCCATCGCAAAACGGCCGTTCAAATGCAGGACGGCGAATCTTACGTCACGGTTTCCGTGAGGTCAGGGACGTTTGCCGCATCGTGTGCTACGATAGCACATGGTCCGCATTAGCCCGCGCAGTCGACATGTCGTCTGAATCGTCATACTCGGATGAGTCGCGGTCACCCGACAGACAGACAGACAGACAGACAGACAGACAGACAGACAGACAGACAGACAGACAGACAGAACAACTTTATTTGGCCAGGTGATTAGGCCGGCGACATCTTCGCCGTCGTCCGTTTTTTAATATCACTGCGGCTCGAACCGGCGCAGACCGTGATAGCAACAGCTTGTCGCCCCTCTTCTAATCATTCTGATCGCGAAAAAGAAGTTCCATATGCGGGAAAGTAGGCGTTATTGTTGTGAAAAATTGTGCTATGGGTTGTTATTAGCGCTGAATTTAAAAGCGGCGTTCAGATATTCGCTGCGATTGTAAGCCTACGGTGACCGGCAGCGAAGGTTCGGCGCTAGGGAGGCAGTGCTTCTACGACAGTTGCAAACCGGGACGGTGCTAACGCCGGCGCTCGCGCGCCACGTGTGCCCGGACATGTACGAAGACGCGGTGTGCAGTGTTTGTGCGCGTGTGAATGCGGACTTGGCCCACTTGATGTTGGGATGCGACGAGCACGATCCGAGTGACAGGAGGCCGATCCTCCCTGCGGACGTTACGAACTCGATCCGCTCCTCGGAGCGCGAAAGCCAGCTGAGGGCCATCCAGCGGCTCGAGGCTGCCCTGGGCAAGCAACGGCGAAAGGGGAACCCGCACTCCTCTCGGCCTCCTCCCGCGGGAGCGAGGGCTAGGGGCAATCGCGGTGGCACTCCGAGTAGCCCGCGCCGACCGGACGCAGTCCTCGAGGTCGGCCCGACGCCGCGGTGAGCGGAGAAGACTACTGGACGGTGAAGCCCTGCGCGGCCTGATCCGTCCCCGACTGCAGGAATCTCAATAAAGTCATAAAATCCTTTCTCTCTCTCTCTCTCTCCACCCAGCACTGCCGGCACCGCGTTGCGGCGAGCGGCCGAAAGATGGCGCCACCTGCGCACTAGAATTAAAACAGGCCACGGCAGATGTCTGGGTAACCGATCGCCGCAACATCAAGTATCGCCAAAAAAAGCTCCTCATGCGAAAAAGGGGATGATAGTGTGGTGAAACGTTGTGTAAGGGATGGTCATTCGCTGTTGTACAGAGAGCGCCGATGAAATATTCGCTACGATACTAAGCCTAAAGTTCCCAACTCCCGAGCTGACCCGAGCACCCTGCTTTTTTGTACTGGCTTTCGTACCGTATTGTCTTTCGGACTGGCTCGTTAGGTGGGAATGTCAGTTCTCTGATGTCAGGGAGGATAAGGCGGAGGGTGTGCCGGGATTGAGGGTGCAATTTGGTTTTGCCTATTTATTGTACATAGACTGTTCCACGATTTCCCGTAAAAGGGGCCCGTTCGCCAGAGTTTGCTTAAAATAAAGCCTGAGTGAGGAAATTTTTATCGTACAGCTTGCGCAATGCTTTTTTTCGTTCTGGAACATTGGGGCTGAGTGGGTAGCGTTTTGCTTAATGCGGCTCTGTCTTCAGAATCAGTAAACCAAATACTCCAGATTTGGGGATTCCCGGGAAAAGGGTGGGTTTTTGATGTGTAGCTTAATGTTGTTGCTTCTCCGGTTTACGGGTTTGGTGGGGGGAGCGAAAGTAACTCTGACTTAGAAGTGAGCATGAAAGTCCTGCTTTCGCCTTGTACTTGACCACTACCTGGTATGCCCTGCTGTGAGGACTTCCTCTATATGCAGTCACCGCCTCGGTTTGCCCAGAGCGTAAGTCATCAGCGCATAGGCTATAGTAAATTCCTGGGATTTGGCTGTTAGAATAGCCAGATTAAACAGAAGTGGTGATATGACTGCTCTCTGGGGCATTGCGCGACCCCCTATGTCAATTGGGGGGGGGGGGGGGTCTTAATGCCACCTCCATGAAGGGCGGTCGTTCTGTCTGTTGGAAAATCCTTAACGCAGTTATAGACTCGTTCCCCTGGGTTCACTGATTCTAGCCCTTTAAGAACTGCGTCATGGGTGACATTATCAAAGGCTTTTTCAGGCCCAAAGTTACAAAATTTCAGCAGAGTCGTGACTGTTTGTACTAGATTCTATAATACGATGGTAAAGCCTGAGCATGACGGCTTTGGTAGACATGTTTGACCGAAAGTGAGTAGTATCAGTTATATAATGCCTGAGTCGTGCGTGGATGACATGCTCCATGAGCGTACCCAGGCATGATGTCAGGGAGATAAGGCGGAGGTGTTCCAATTCGAGGGGTTTATTTGGTTTCGGGATTTGGATTGTTATGGCGTGCTTCCACGATTTCTGTATAGTGCCCGTTCGCCAGCATTCGTTAATATACTGCCTGAGTGAGGCAATTGACTTATCGTACAGGTTGCGCAATGCTTTATTATTCGTTCTGGACCAGGGGCTGAGTGGGATGAGATTTTGGCTAATGCGGCTCTGTCTTCAGCTTCAGTAACATCTCACTCCAGCTCCAGATTGGCTATTCCCGAGTAGGGTGGTAGTTACGATTTCGGGGGGGGGGGGGGGGGGAGAGTAGATTTCGCGTAGTGAATCAAGGAGTTCCGAATCCGATCCTTGGTACTTCAGGATTATCTGGGTCAGGCAACCACTTTGTTCCGTCTTACAAGTACTGGGGTCAATTAGGGGCCTAAGTAGTTACCACGTCTTCTTAAGGTGTAGGTTGCCCTGCAGCTGCTCACATATCTGGTCCCACTGGCTTTGAGCGAGTTCTGCTGCGTGTTTTTCGATTTCCGATTGAAGGGTGGTTGGTCGTAGCTTGAGCTTTAAGATGAATGTATTCTGTATCCAGCGTCTGAATGCTTTGGAAAGCGTCCCAGAGATGGGCAAGCCTGGAGTCCACTGTTAGAGAGGGAATACCTTTATCTATCTGTTTCATTACGGTTTTCATATACGATAGAAGCTGCAACGCTCAGTTATCAATGTCTGTTATGGGGGTCTCTTCTGCATTGTTTTTTTTCGCAACGTGTGAAAGTGATCACACTCCGTCAGTGTTTGTTGTCGGGGGACATATCTAATCCTGTCAGTGTGTGCTATAATGGTTTCTATAATATAGTGGTCACTGCCTAAAGTGTGTCCTGTGTTCTTCCATTTGTCTTGTTTGATGTGTAAAATGAATGTACGATCGGAGCTGGTGTCTGCCTCCGCACTATTGCCGACTCTGGTAGCAGTGCTGGGGTCGTAATGATATTAAGTGGTGGTGTTGTATCTTATCCCAGAGATCTCTCCCTCTCGCACTGCTTTACTTGTATCCCCTTGAAGTGTGTGGGGCATTTAAAGTCCCCTAACGTTATGAGTGCACGCCGTCCAACATTTTTAAGAGTTAGCGAGAACAGGCGGTTGAATCTATACTCGCGGTGTTTTGGGGAACTGTATACGTCCAGAATTACGATTTGGTGTCGGTCCGTTTTCTGGCGTATACTAGTATTGGGTCGTGCTGGATATCAACACTGTCAAATCGCTGACGGGATGCTTTGAGGTTATGGTTGACTAGTACCACCGTACTACAAGACATTTCTGGTTTTGAAATGTCTTGTAGCCTGCTATCCTCATGTGCGCATTTGTGTCTTGCAACGCAACTATATCGGGCGGGCTTTCTTGAGATTGAATCAGTAATTGCAAAGCGGATCGTTTACGTTTCTATCCCGGGTAATTCCACTGCCAGACTTATATTGTGTGGTTTTTCCCTTCCACGTTCGAGATGTCGTGCTGTGTAGTGTTGCGGGGTGTCTGTCTGATGGTACCCAAAGATGCTGTGGTGGTGCGATGCCATTCATAATGTTGTTTGGGAGCTCCATGGTGTTGTGGAGTTTCGTGTGGATGCCCTGAAATTTAGTTTCGAGGGTTTGTTCCAACCTACTGAGCCTATTGTTGATGACATCGAAATTTTCGATGACATCGAGTTACCTCTTTAGTGACAGGAGTCTCTACAGCGAGTTTGTTGACAGGAGGAGAGTTCAGTTCTGTTACCGTTGTGGTTGTTGCCTGAGCTAGGTTGTGGTGCAGGGCCTGATTCTCTGACTGCAAGGCCAAGTTATCTCTTTGTAGTTTCGACATGCTTTGTTTGAGCGCCTCGATATCCGCTCGCATGCTAGCTAGTTCTTGTGAATGTGCCAAGGAGAGATGGAGTGTTTGGTATTGATTCTCAGATGGATGGGAGCCCGCACCGCCCAAGCTCACCTGCTTATTGTTGGGCTGGGTCGGTGGTGTTGGTGGTTAGGTTCCTTCTTTTTCTTTTCTTGCGGAGCGGCGTTTTTGTTGATCGATGAATTGGAGCTGCTCATTTCGCATTAAGGAAGACCAAGCCAATCTTCTGGGCTTCTGAGTTGAAGTGGCGGTGGTGGAGGAGGGGGTGGTTGTTGCCAGGGTAACGGTTTATTCATGGGTGGTGGTCTCCTCCTTGGCTGGAACCTGGATCGGCATTACACAGAGCCGGTGATATGTGCGCCATTACACACTAATATTTGGGCTGGCGCGGGTCTTCCGGGTTTTTGTTGAGTAGTCCGCACTTTGGACAGCGCACCTGAGAGGTTGGGCAGGCGTCCGGTCGATGTCATGTGCGCCAGCACTTGGTGCATGCTTCTGTTCTTCGTCGGAGAGGTTGGCATCGGTAGATTGCTTCTCGGTGTGAGACTTGGTAGGGTATAATCGTACCGCCCAACAGTATTTGCACCGTCTTGGATTTGCCCATTCTTTTGGTGTTTAGAATGCTGCTTGTCGGATTGAATTTTATGAGGCTTTCCGTAATGGCCTCAGGTGAGTCGTCAACAGGGACGTTGAATATTATTCTGGTCGCTGCAGGAGATGGGGCGGTGACATTCGTGGCGACCTCGAATGTTCGGCCTCTGATATTGGTATGTTTTATCGAGGCGACTATGCTGCTTCTCGCCTCCGAAGGGGTTTTGAACATGAAGTAGT
This sequence comes from Haemaphysalis longicornis, assembly GCA_013339765.2. NCBI lineage: Eukaryota > Metazoa > Arthropoda > Arachnida > Ixodida > Ixodidae > Haemaphysalis > Haemaphysalis longicornis. Next base: position 20,969,980 of record CM023458.1, read on the forward strand.
GTGAAGTTACGTTCGTTCTTTGTTGCTAACCTTTTACGTATCACAGCACCACTGACTTGTGCACGGCATCCAGGATGTCGGCTTTGCTTGTTGTGCGGACCTTGAGTCCGTCTTGAGGTAGGAATACGATCTTGAAGCCGTCTTCAGGGAGCTTCTCTGGACGTGGGATGCGTCGCTTCGGGCGAGGGTGAGGCTGCTTGGTCGTATGGTCGGCCAAAGCATTTGGTTTGGGCGCTTCAGCGAACTTCTTGGTGGCCGCGTACCCACGATGTGTACGGTGGATGTGCTTCCAACCGTCATTTTGTAGTTCGTCAGGGGGGATTCCTTCGCCTTCCACAACACCCTCCATGCCGCCGATGGACGTCGGAGTGGAAGCTAGGCCTAACGGGGTAAGCCTAGTTCCGGTGTGGTTTTCTTTGGTGCCAATAGCTCCTGAGGTCCGGGCCCGCGGCTCAAAAAACTCGCATAGGTCGAACACTTCCACAGCACGGGTCTTTTTCGCCAAAAACACTCGGTGAAGAACAGTGGTGTTCCATTCAAACGCCTAAAAACGCCGTAGCCGAAGTAAGGCACGTCTGTTCGGTGTGGGACCAGAGCACCCTCTCGTAATATGGGAAAGCCCTTACTTTTGTACGGCTCTAAATGAAGTGCGACATCATCATCATCAGCCTTATAAAGTCAACTGCTGGACGGAGGCCTCTCTCGTCGACCTCGAACAGCCCTTGTCCTGCTCTACTCAAGCCCAATGGTTACTACGGAATTTTTATATTTCATTCCTGAATCGGTTTATTGTTCTTCTCCATCTAGAACTAGCTCTTGGTATTCACTCTGTTACCCTAATTGTTCACGGGTTTTCTGTTCGACTCCCTTCATGGCCAGCCCAAGACCATTTCTTTTTCTTTATTGTAACTATGACATCTTGTACTCTAGTTTGTTCTCTGATCAAGGTAGCTCCCCTAAGTGTTACTCCTAACTTTAGTTGCCCTATGGCTCATTGAGCCCATTTAAGTTTTTTTTAGTTGTATAGTAGGGCACCAACATTCAGCTCCGCAGGTTATAAAGGCGGCTAACTAGAATTTTGCTAAACAGCTTGTAAACAACTGGAAGTGGGCTGATGGGTCTGTAAGTCTGAGGTCCTTGGGATCTCACTTCTTATAAATCGAAAACATTTAGCGATTTTTCCAGGCTACGGGCAATTTTTTGAGTCTTCAAGCATACCGAAAATAGTTCAGCAGCCTTTTCCAGTACAATATCTCCTCCCTGCTTCAAAATATACATGTTTATGCCGTCGTCATCTGCAGCTTTTCCTTTTTTTATGCCTTTGATTGCCTTCTCTACCTCCTCTTTAGTTACTAGAGGGACATCTTAAGTTCAGCTTGTACTCTCTGTAGTTTCCCCGATCTAACGTCGCTGGAAAAGCAGCCATGTTTTGAATCGTTCTGCTTTTATTATTTCGTCCAAGATCTGCTTCATGTTACCCTGCTCGTCGGTGCGTGCATATGTCCTGTCTTTGCTGATGGCTAGCTTTCTCGTAGTTGCTTTCCATGCTTCCCCTAATTGCAGCGTTTCCTCGATTACTCCCGTGTTATATGCATGAATGTCGTTTGTTTTACCTCTGTTGATCAGTTTCGACCGCTCGGCTAATCCAATCTTATCTGCCGTACTTGCCCCTTTCATGTTATTACGTTTGGCAATTAGTTTCTGCTTTTTCTTAGTAAGATTGTTCAATTTTTTTCCTACATGTTGCTTCTCCCACCGCTGCTACTGATTCACTAATTACCGACTGTCGTTTAGCCTGTCTACACTGACCTTGTTATGCTCGGCTAGAAGCGGAAATTTGTGTTGAAGAGCTATTTTAAAGTCCGGCGGTCTGGCGGTCTGTCCCTGACTGACTCCATGAAGGGTGGCTTAGTTTTCGTGAGTTTTCACCTTTTCTATCGACATTCAGACTTAGCTTCCATATAACCATACTATGATTGCGGATCCGAATTTTTCTTAGTACATCTACGAATTGCGCAATACCTGGGTTGTCACTTAAAATGAAGTAAATTTTGTTTTTTGTTGTAACAATGGGACTTTTCTGTGTCCATTTCCTATTCTTCCGTTTCTAAAAGAAGGTGTTCATCAACCTCACGTCATTTCTCTCTGCAAATCCGACCACTGTATCTCCTCGACTGTTGCGGTTGGCTATTGTGAAGTTTCCCCCAACATTCCTCCTATTTGTTTCTTACCGACCTTTGCGTTAGTCTGCCTTCACAATTGTGAGCTGTGCTGTTGCCCTCTTCATTGTCAATTCGACGTCCTCATAGAACCTGTCTACCGCTTCATCATCATAGCTGGTTTGTAGCACATAGACCTGTCGCATGTATAACATGATCACAACAGCCTCGACTCTCTCTATAATGCTGAAAAACTCATCCACGGTTTCTGCCATTTCTCGGTTGATTACAAATCTTACCCAGTGCTCCCTCTTGTCTTGGGGTCCACTGTAGCACAACATATGCCCGCGAGTGAGCTCCATGAAGCCTTCTCCTGTCCTTCTAAATTCACTTAACCCTATTAGATCCAACTTAATGTCCGAGACCTCCACTTACAGTACAGCTAAGCTTTCCTCGCTAGACAGGGTGCGTGCACCGAACGTTGGCGGTGTAAAGTTCAATAAAAGGCGTGTCCGGACACAGAGGTTCTTATCATCCTCTGCTGTATAACTGTTCTGACCACCGACGAAGACAGGACTGAGGGCTGAGAGTTAGTTGGTCGGTCATCGGAGGTGGCGGCCGTCTACAACACCAGGGTGACCAGGTTCTTCTCTGGTGAGATAGCGCTGTTTGTGCCTTAACAGCCTTCCTAGCATGGTGGAACCTTCCTAGTGTAGCCTCTTAGGTATCCGGGCAATCCTTACTTCCGGAGCAGGGAGGTCTCCATACCTGCAGGCCAAGGTTGGGCTCACAGTCAGACGAAAGAAACAGAGAGCGAGAGAAGTTTTCCGCGTACGACGTTGCAGTGAACGTCTGAAGTTATGCAGAGCCAGTGTTTGTAGGTTTTCCTTTTTATACGTGCGCCTATCAATAAATTACGGAGACGGTTGCGTAATGATGGGAGGTTCACTGACGTCTGGCCACTGGCAGATGCGAATGCAACGCTCAATCGCAGAGCAACGATATATGGCTAGTTTGAATCTCAACTAACCAAAGAAGCCGCTGAAGGTTTATTAGCGTCCTTCCTCGCGCCTTTAACACTATTCTATACAGCAAAATTGTTTATCGCGCGCTCCGCGAACAACGGTGACCTTTTGGCAGGGCTGCGAAAAGGTTAGGCCGCCATGTGTTATCACGTCTCGAAACATTGGGTCCATGATAGGTGTGCAAAAACTCTATTCCATATTTTCAGCACTAAAATCGATTACATATCTAGATGGGCCTTGCTCGGGCGGTTACTGCAAGTGGTCGTACCTCTTTCTTTACCCAGGGGTTCTCGAGGTATTAAAATGTTAGGGATACCGCTTTCGTCGCCGATTGTCAGCATCGTAATCTTTGCCCTGAATGGACAGAGTGTTTTTGACGTAGCGCTGAACTTATTTAGAGCTTTTTGCCTTCCTAACCTAATGTCATATGTAGCGCAAGGTATTTGTTTGCTTTTTACACAATCTTTTACCTGTGCCTAGCGAATAATTTCATTTATAATTTGAAAATTTACCCCGTCTGCTCGGCGGTTCGGCATGCGGTCACTGCGGTTTGCTTATAACGCGTTCCGATGAGCGCTTAATTATTTGGCCTTTACTTCTTTTTCACTTCCTGCCCGATGCAGCCGAAGCGTCTTTATATAACTAATTTCAACTATTTAAAAGCCCCACCGAGTGTATTACTTGCTTATTCTGTGATTTGCACTGGAGTCTTCGACGAATGCGGTTACGGTGACTGTGGTTGTTTGCATTTGGGCTTTTCGCTGTAACTTTACCAAAAATGCACCTAGCCAGCTGATTTATCTTGCCATATTATCGGAGCAGCCCCACGATAACGCGAGTACGGCCTTTAAGGGGCCACCCTGTCGTGACAGTTAGGTCGGTTGTATTTGCCTTGACACCTAACTCGTCGCGGCCACCCTCACGCCGAGAAAAGTGGACGTTTATATGTGTAGTATATAAATACGAAGTTCAATGTTGGTACAAAGGTGCTATTGAAAGTTATGAAATAGGATTGGGAGAGGATTAGAACTAACATGGCATATTTTTTTTATAGTGGGCTGCCCACTATATTTCTTCAGGAAATAAGTGGGCCTATCTACTTTATTTCTACAGGAAATAAAGTGGATATGCCACGATAAAAAGATCTAGAAAGGCAGCAGGGATATTTGTATAAATGCCAACAAAGCATTTACCTCAGCTACGCGACAAAATTAACTTTCGGTATGTGAGCCTTTATACACGTCCTACCATTGTACAGGTTTCGCAGGCGCCACCCATCCCCGCAACACGGCGATCAAGAATCACCTTTTTTGAATGCTGCTAGAACAATTCCAACATATTCTTGGCAAATGGCATATTGGCATATTCTTACAAGCCCTAACTTTAGACTTTCAGTTTCAATTGCTGTGAAAAACTACCCAGGTCTACTTCCCCATTTATGGTGTTTTCCCTGTACCCAGGCAAAACATGGCCAAGTGTGACACGGCGTTTTGTTCCCCTCTATGTATTCAAAAATTCATGTTCCCATCACGTTCGCACCACACAGCCCGTAGCCATGTTGGGGAACAGTGCAATTATGAAAAAAACGTTTTGCTAGTTAGCAAGAGCCGCATGGCTGTTCATTTTGCAAAAAATGTTTGCGATGCCGCTGATACAAAACAAAACTAAGCGCAGTCGTAAAGACATCCCTGTCTATACGCTAAGTGGATGCGGGTGCACTTGCTTCATTGCTGTCAGCCTCAATTGCTCTGGCTCTTCATGGGCAATGTACCTATTTCGTCCTTATGCTAAACGATTTTCTTTAACAAAGTTCAACAACCCTTTTATTTTGCGGAGGCGTTCCTAACTTCGGGTAGAAATCAGCGCTCCTAAAAAGATGCAACCTGAAGCTGATCGACAGAACTCCTAGCGGGCCTTTAATTCCAATCCTGTTGACGTATTTGTCACAGCCACAATAAGTATCTCATATAATTGAGCTAGGCCATGTCCGAAATAAAGATAAGCACTATAAAATTCCTGGCAGTACGCGCGAGTTATATTTGAACAATAATTAAAAGCATTCGTTGTGCGCTCAAATGTTTCGGCTATATTTCTGCACTGTTTTTAGATGCCGCTGACCTGTCCTCTGGAACGATGCCCTTTACACTAAACCTAAAACCTTTTTTTAACCTCAGAACAATTTAGACGTCAATCGGGCAAAGTACAGCAGTATGAAAAAGTTTCTAAAGGACAGTCAGTGGCACTAACGTAAGAAACAAATAAAAATTGGAAGGTTGTACTGCTTATAAAACAAATACCGAACTCATATCCTATGCTTATTGTTTAGGTATATTAAAAGTGCGGCCCAATGCCGATCCTAAATGGCGAACAAAACGTTCGAACCACAAAGTTTGAATCAATAAAAGCTGTAACCAATCACCTTGTCATTTTGTATAACTCCGTGGTTGCGTTTGCATATACTTCGTGCACCACAAGTGAAAACACTTGGGGCAGCTAATATTCCGCACAATAAAATTAACGTGACAAATAAGTCCACCCGTAGCAACTCGAATCATCATTTGCTATACCTCGTTTGTATGTTTTACTGCACTTGAAACCTTAACAAAAACTTGTAATTAGCATTACTTTCTGAACTGCATTGCGACCAAACTGCAAAGATACCTTGGCAGTGCTTACTATTCCGAAATGCGGAAACATTACTAGCCTATTGAACATTGCTTTGCGTCCAGTTGAACATTGCAGGGCACCATGCGCCCCGCATAGCTCGTCCCACTGCGTAATGAAATAAACCAGTTCACCTAGAGGCACGTTAGGCTGTCTTAGGCGATTTTCTGCTTACTTCTTAGTTCATTTTGTGTTTTATTTCAGGTATCAAGTGCTATTTGATTCGTCGCTGCCAGTGAATCCGGTCCCTCTCTATGGATTTTTTCTGATGCCCGCTCTACCAAACACATCGAATCCGGAGGGCATTCAGGAGGCGCTCAGACGCCTGACGCCAGGCGTTTCATATGCTAAGCATCTCATGCTCGGGGCTGTGTCCCTCCTTTCCTCGTTGTCGTTGTCCGCCGACCGTAATGTACTGCGCATGCACGCCGCTTCAGCCCCGTCAGCGTTTGGGCTGACGTCAGCGCAGTCCACTATAAAAAGAAATAGTTAGGCGGCGCCCAGTTTCGATCCCACGACTCTGTGGCCGCAACGGGAGGTACGTGGCGCTCTTTCCACTGCGCTACAAACCGAGACGGGAGCATGTGCGGCGAACGCGCCTTATGTACTTCACTCATTCAAACTACGTCAACAAGCTAGTGATACAACGAAGGTACGCGAAGCTGAACATCAACCGAAACGGCTAACCAAAAACTAATGGGAACTTCAGTCGACCCCATGGCTGCTTCGCATACTACTCAGGGTTCCCTTACGGGAAGATGGTGTAATTTTTTCGAGGGACATTATCAGCCGTCTTGTATCTTATATGAAAATATGGGGGCCCGAAGACCTTTATCACTTCTCGTGATTGCTTTGAAAGCGAAGCTCTTTCGCAATTTCTAATTTTTTGTGTACGCTTTTAAAAATAGCAAGAAATTTCAAAGCGCGCGTACGTGAGCGTGGGCCTCACGGCCACCACTCGGCAGTTAACAAAACCAAGAAAATGGCTAGAGCTCGTGTGTGCCTGCCTTGAGTCGACTGCCCACCATTCCCTGCGCACGTTTGTAAAGCTAGGCATACCCACGTAAACAGAGGGGCCATGATTGGCCAAAAAAAAATCACTGCGGCGCTCGTCGTCATCGGGGCAACACTTGCTCAGTCGGAGCAAGGCACCTCATAAAGTACGCCCCTCCAAGGTGATATCCAATGATTATCACTTCCAAGAATATGGAAGTAGCTCGCCCTTATAGACAATGATGTAGTATAGGTCCTTGCGGCAGAAACAAAGCAAATCGGCTGCACCTAATGGTGGACTTAAACCTTTGTTATGGTCGTGAAGGTTGCGTACAGCTTCGCTACATTCAAGTCGTACGGTTTGGTGTGAGCGCCCTTCATTTTTCTCCATACTCTGAAAATTGTTCTGAGTTTGGTCTGCCGCAGGAGACGACTTGATGGATAATAGCCATAAACAGCCTTGCTGTAAAAGTTATGTAGCATTCAATGTTACCGCACTTTTAAGTACGGCACAAGCTTGGTGGTCTCCCTGAATAGAAAAAAAGAAACCTAAAAGCTGTATGTGGTGGATGATGGTGGGATTCTTCCGCGTAAACGAAGACTCAGAAGCCGATTTCGCGTGGTTAACTAAACGAAATCCAGGAATTCCTGGTGTTTAAAAAAATTGTTCCTGGTTTGTGGTGGCTTGAAAGTAAGCCTGGTACGCTTTCTTTTTTCGAGAACCATGAATTCCTGAGTTTCAGCCGATGCTGTGGCAGCAATTTGTTTTAGATGCGAAGCATCTCATGCTCGGGGCTGTGTCCCTCCCTCCCTCGCTGTCGTTGCCCGCCGTCCGCACTCTACTGCGCATGCGCGTCTCTTCAGCCCCGTCAGCGTTTAGGCTGACGTCAGTGCAGTTCACTATAAAAAGACATAGTTAGGCGGCGCCCGGTTTTGATCCCACGACTCTCGGGCCGCAACGGGAGGTACGTGGCGCTCTTCCCAGTGCGCTACAAACTGATACGGGAGCATGTGCTACAAATGCGCCTTATGTACTTCACTCATTCAAATTACGTCAAGAAGCTACTGATACAACGAACGCACGCGAAGCTGAACGTTAACGGAAACGACGAACTGAAAACTAATGGGGACTTCAGTCAACCCCGTGGCTGCTTCGCATACTACTCAGGGTTCCCCTACGGGAAGATGGTGTAATTTTGTTTAGTAGAACTTTAGGTCATTGCATCAAAAATATACGTTAGAACGCTTACACATTTGGGCTTCTGTCATGCACGACAAATATCATTATTGCAACAGTTAGGTCTGCTTCAAAAGCTATTTGGAATGAAGCAGGTGGGCATAGAGCCGAGGACAAGAGGCGCCAGCAGTGACAGATTAAAAAAAAACCGTTTGTACCACCGGAAGCAAGAAGAACAAGAAACCTGGCACATAGCGCATAGGACAAAGCACTGAAGACGAGAAAATAAAAGGGTCAATGCAGATAGGGGAAAGAGGGTGATGATCGGACTACCTTCGTAACATGGCCTTTGCTGTTTGTCAGCACTCAATGGCCCCAGTTCAAACGCTCACAGGTTATATTTGTACAGTCCTTACTAGACCCCTTACATGTGGCTCTTTTTTCTCTCCCTGTTCATAATCATTCAGTATCATCTTTGGAATGAGCCTTTGATGCAGTTTTCCCACGAATGCTAAATTACTCCCATTGAGTCTCTTTTTAGGCCCTTTGCAGGATCACCGTACCGGTTTCCCCTCCAGAGGACAGGAGTGGGCATTTTTTCTCCGGGTTTGGATTGGGCCTTTTCCCTCCGATTGCTTGACTTCACTACATCTTTTCACGCTGAGTATGTAGCGATTGTCCTGGCCCTTAGAAAGCTACAATCTGCCACACAACACGCAATTGTGCTTACAGATTTTCTTTCTGTTTGCACTGCCCTATCGTGCTCAAAGTACTCCCCCTACGTCGGGCCCTTGGGTATTTACTGCATCTGTCTTTACAAACACTTTGTTTAATGTGGGTGCCTGGACAAGCCGGCATCTGGCTCAACGAAACGGCCTACACTCTGGCGGGCAGTGCATTGGACGTCCCTTTGGTGGAGGTTCTACCGCCCACAAATTTTGTCACCTCGGCACGCTTTCGAAACCTAGGCCTGCTACAAAGCATGGCTGAGTCTGTGTACGCAAGCTCTGACCTCGAGAACCTCCGGCACTCATGGAAGTGCCGGATCAGCCAGTCATGAGCTTGTGAAGTTACCCTCCCCAGCTTTCGGTGTGGTGTCCCAAATTTAAAATATTACTTGTACCGCTGCAATCTGGCCCCTTCACCACTCTGTGCATTTTGCAACGAATTAGAAACAGCTGAACATGTTTTTCTCTCCTACCGACGGTACTCCTCCATACGAAAAAGATACTTAGAAAACAGCTTAAACCAATTGGCTTTCGCACCGTCTGTTCCTCTAATATTATCGTTCGGGGCGAAGGCACTGGGTTTTAGACGCGCAGACCTTTGCTCCGCCGTGAACGTATTCATCCAGGAATCTGGCCGTCTCCTGTGCCAGCCCCAGGCTATGCCGGGCTTCCCTCACAAAGATCCCTGCGTGTATGATCACTCCTATCAGTGCCTTTCCGCCCACTGCCTCTCCTTCACCAACTTCCCTTCTTGTTTTATTTCTCTACATACTTTTCATGTTTTCTTTCCTTTATTTTTTTTATTTTATGTCCGTTTCTACACTTCCTGATACTACGCGTCATGTTTGGGCAGTTTTTTTTCTGCATATATTTCCATAATATTTTATTTCAATCCTTGAGTGTGTTTCTTTAATCACTGTAATTTCTGTTTGTGAGCGCCCCTCTCCTGGCCAAAACCCCAGAGTGGGTATGAGCCACATCTTTTGGCACCACACCACCATGTAGAAGGTCTCCGGCAAGGAGGAAGAAGACTTTAGTCATCAGAATTCAGCTGTGCGTTAGATGCCCGGTTCGAGCAACGACCGCACTGCGGCAGCCGAACGGACTGCCAGTGCACAAGGCCGTCGCCACTGCTAGTCATCAACTACATCCTGCGCAAATGAAGCATCGACGCAGTCGTCCGACTCTCCAAGTCAGACGCGGCGGAATAACCGCCGCTGTCGCCGGCTGCTGCTGCTATTCCGCCACAGTTACGCCTCCTCCTCTCGCTTGCCGCTACCGCATGGAAATACTAGTAAGGGAGGACACTCCCATAGAACCCTGTTTCCGAACTTACTGTGGCACACCGAGCGGCTAGACAAATGCTATCAGATAAGTTTCACTTTCGGTTTCGGGGTTACCGATTTTTGCGGGTAGTTTGAATGACTTCCCTATCGGAAAACCCAGCGGTGCTGGAGCTCCGCTTCCAGCGTTCGCCTGATTATGGGTCTACCTAACGCTGAATTACGCCGGACGCGGAAAGGCTGGAGCGCGCCGAACCCTGGACGCTGGAACACGCCGGACGCTGAAACGCGTGAATCATACATGCTTGATTTTAGCGAAATTAATTACTTCATCAACTGCAGAAAAAAAATTTACTCCACCCTCGCCTGCTGTCGCCGGCGCCCCTATAGCTTCTGGGGCCATTTTAAGAAATCCACCGGCAACAGTTACGAAAGGTTCCACTAGATAGTTCCCCCTTCTGCTTTGAACGCACGTGGTTCTATAAACGATTAAGTAGGGCGCCTCCATTCACGTGTGTCTCCGCCGTACGACAGCGTTGACATCGAGACACCTGGCCTGGAGCAGTGGAACGTGGTAGATTTAAAACGATTTAAGCAAACCTTTTGCGTCTTTACCTTGGGATGAGCTCGACGCAACAGGAACAACATGAGAGGTGAGCGGGAAAGCGAAGAGATGCATTTATCTGGCAAACGTTGATAAAGACTATCGTCTTTTTTCGACATTTGCAACGAAATTAGATACGCGGCCAATTTTTTTCATTTATGGTCTTTACCATGATACAACATGCAAAACAAGACCGAGCACGTCACTGTATATTTTAACATGAAAGTGTTGTATTCCCGGACGCACCAAGATTTTGATGACGTAATGTTCGTCACGGAAATGACGCCTGCACAACAAACACACGAAAAACGCCAGAAAATGTTCATTGACGCAGATGGTGCTGCCGACCAGGAGAAGTGAAGCGAAGTAGTACATCATGAAGCTAACAAGCACCGACAGTTGGCGCAAGCTTAATCGCAGCGACGCTGACGGTCGAATGGTGCGAACGGCGACTGATTTATGCGAAGAGAAACGCCTGCGGGAATGCGGAACGCGGGCACGCGTGCACGGTTCAAGCTAGAAATTTTACCTCTCACTTTCCACAAGCTTCGCTCGTGGCAACGCAACCATGTGCCGTAAACGCCATGAAGCAGGACCGAAGTGGTCGCACCTTTCCTGAAGAGACCCACTAGCAGGATGTCGCTCACCAAAACCACAAACCCGACAGCAGCCACCCGGTAAACCATGCTCCTTTTGCTGCAGATTCCGCTGCATATTTCACTTCCGTGGTTTACCGATTCTTAAGAGAAAGGACTGAACCACAGTTTTTTTCCCTCAACTACCAATCCTTGTCTACCCACATCGCCTTTGCCTACCGATATTTGCCCACCGCCATCACCTTTCACTGACTGCTGCAGTTTATCGAAGGTGTACGAAAACCATTGCTTTCTGCCCAACTTGTCCTGCCTCCTCGCCAACAAAATTGGACCATTCTCTTTATGGTGGAGTTTATTCTTTTTTTGCATTATTCTATTGTTTCCTTGGCCACCCACTTGTTGAGAATCCGAATTCGCTATTTGGAAATGGTGTGGGAATACTCGAATACGGATGGAATAGTACCTCCGTTCCTTGGCCGCTGAAGGTCAATGGAAGAGGCCTTGTTCCTGTAGCGGACATAAGTAAGGCTGGTGATTGTGATGATGGTGAGGAGAAGTACGTCTGCGAATAATTAAACTGATTGACGAATTGAATATCTGCTATTCAATTTTTCAAACAGTGGCGTGGCACATTTTCAAATGTGCCCGGCTCTGCGAAAGCGAGATATGTCTGTGCATGCTACGCACTGCTGCAACCATCTGCTGAGCAGGTTGCATCCAAATCCCGCTTCCGACGAGCGCACCTTGCAGAGGCTGCAAATTTAATCCATCTGCACTGATCAATTTGCGATTGCAACGATAGCAGTTATCCGTCATGCGGGCGCCGTGGACCGTTTCTTTTCTTTCTGGTGTCGACTCTATCCGACATTTTGAATCTGCGACCGGATGTTTGGATGTTTGGGCAGCTTCTGGTAAATGAAATGCCTCTGTTTGTGTTGTTTTTGACAGCGCGTTCATTTATTGAAAACCACAAGTGGTTCTGAATTCAATGCAGTTGGTTGTGTTCATTGCAGGTTTATCTTGTTTTTAGATTGCACGGGATAGCGCAGACTCTTGCATGCAGACTCTAGTACGAATATTCCTTCCCTAACTCTGCACACTCCCAATGTGTTTCGAGCTCCTTATCGTGCTCCGTGAATATGGTTTTGCTGTGTATTTGCATCGAATTGTTCATGGCTGCAAAGGGCTCGCTTCAGAGTTACGAGGTGATTTGCAGTTGTTGTGTATGATTGAAGTACTGCAACTGCAGTGCAAGTCGTTTTTCAAACATTTATTGTGGCCGCTTAGGATTTTTGAAGTACCGCCTCATACTGGTTCTGGGACTGGGAACGCTACCAATGAGAGTAAAAAAGTGCATTATTCGGGTTGAAAAAGAACGTTATGACTGGGAACGTGCGAAGTAGCAAACAGGCTAAGTAGATTCCGTTTTTACGCAAACACCGAGGCCTGTAAAACACATTGCTATTTAATATTCCATTCCATCGTCGGCTTTCTCTTTGTCGTTCGATTCAATATTCAATGAAAAAGTTGCTATTCTTAAGCGCACAGCTGTGTTTTTCGAAGTGCAAGTTAACTGAAACCATGTTTGTTCGACAAAACAGCTACAAAAAGAATGAAATGTAAGAAACGTGCAAGAAGGTCTACAACTGAAAGCAGTGCGATTAAGGGCACTGCAGAGTGTACTACTTAGAGAAGATACCAGCACCAAAAAATAACATTACAATACAATAAAATAAAACAAAAATTCTCTTGAACTCCAGAAATTTCTAAGGGGGTAGGCCGCGGACGCCATTTTGTTATGCAGATTTTTTGCGTACTGACTAAGTGAAGTTTACCTGGCGGTACACTACAAGATAAGCTGCACAAATAGAAAACAGGCTTATGTAATAAGAACCCTCCTACGACAAACATAGTGCCTGTCAGACTCATTCGCGCTAACGTGGTCCGAGTGTCATGTACGTGTGCTGGAGCGGTACACTGGCGCGGGAAACTGCTGCCGAGTGACGGAATACATTCGCTCGTTGATAAACCACAGTGGCGTCGAGACGCGTCTACTGGGGGTGGCCCGACGAGGTTCGAAGATAGACCATATGGCTCGATGCGAAGGTCTCCTGCGCGTTCACGCCCAGCCGAGAACTTCTGGAACACACTTCCTGTCCACTTCTAGCACTCGCCACTTCGGATTTTCCTCACTTCTTCTTCTTCGCTCCCCTTCACCACGCGATCTTCCCGAACCACCGCACGCGCACTTCGTCGTTTTCGCTTTTAGGCACCGGTCGCTATGCCCGTGAGAAGCGCCTCCTCACAATTGCCAGATCGAAAAAAGTTTTTTGGGGAAAACCCTTGAGGTGAACAGTTTGTTTGTTGGGAGCGTTGGTTAATCGTGCCCCTCAGTTTTCCCACACGCACCGCACCACCAATCACCAATAGCTGCACCGCACTTTCATGTCTTTCATTATCACATCCGTAACACTCTATACCCATCCACTCAAAAGGCCCAGAAACAAACGCTAAAAAATTCGCTTAAATCCACGCTGTCAAGGTGGTTTTACTGCGAAGCTGTAAACGACAGCCACAACGATTACACATGCGACGTCACTTGAATTCACACACGTGGCTCTGCAAACAGTGAAACCAGAGATGACTGAACGCAGCAGCAATGGAAGAAAGCAAGCCGAGAGGAGTGTCTGGCAACGTGTAAGGAGGAGGGTGGTATGCGTGGCTATGGCGTCATCACTATTACTGCCTCTCCCTCACCCCTGTTTCATGCGTCGACCACAAGGTACGCCCCCGGCCTTACAGCCCCACTGCTCCGCACAACTGGCCAGGTGGGTGGCCACGTCAGAGGGCCCGAACGACAGGCTAAAGCACAATGGTTTTCACAAAGAGGTCGCCGTTGCACTCGGGACCTTGGAGGAGCAGATTTCCTGGGAATCCCTCCTCCGCACTAAACCACAGGGGCTTTACTGGGACCTCCTGGCGAAAGTCCTTCCGCCTCCTGTTTATCGGTAGGCATCAGAGAACACACCCGGTAGTAATGTATTGAGGCGTTTACGAGCTCTTCCTGTGCCCACCAGGTTGAAAGATTTCTTCTTTTGTTTTCACATCAGAGTGTTGACCTTTATGACGAGGCAGGAGTCTCTGGGATTCTTCATGGCTTACGGCACAATACGCATCTTGCGCGGGCCAACGGAGTTGCGTGAGCGCGTCGTCCTTGCAGGCAACACTTCCCAGTACTTTTGGTACGAAATACACACTTTCTTTGGCACACAATAGGAAATAACCTGTTCCAGCCTCAGGAACTGAAGTGCGGAAGCAGACTGTCCGGTCCTTTGCGATTGTGTTCTCGACCTGGCCATCAGCTCTCTCTCTCTGGAGGGCACGGGTGGAAGCGGTTGATTGCGCGGAGAGCCCAAAACCCGCCTGATGCTGCTTCGTTCAAAAAGTAAAATGGTGGACGAGTGCGCTACAGGGACCCGAGTCGAACGAGCCACTTGCGAGGCAATGGAAAAAAGTGGTCATGCGGCGAGTTCCTTTTAAACAAAGGAGGCCATCTACGGCGATAAGCGCATCTCTGTATCGCCCACTTATCCCGTGTAGCAGATATACTCCAAGGGGTGAGTGGGTATTGAAGACATGCACGTCAGATGCTGCAGGAGGTAGTGCCTGTCTTATCCATCTCTTTATTTTTGTTTTCTTATTGATTCATTTCTCTCGTCAAGTCTGCTTCGTGATGTGTATATATACAACCCGGTCCACAGTAACCGAGACCTTTTCCCGATATATCTGTGTGCCTGTGTGTCCATGTGTAATAAGCCTTGTTAGGTCCCTTCTACTTTCATGTCATATCTCTTGCCCTCATGTCAGCTTTCCCCATATTAACTTCTGTAAATTAAGTTAGTGTTGAAAAAATGTGGGCCTAGCTGAGCCGGAAAGACGACGGGCTGTTGCTCCGTTATTCTATTCGGGGACACGGTCGATCGCTGGTGGTGCAAGCATATTCCTTATTTGCTCGTGGGTGTTTCCTGTTGACGTGGGTGTTTCCGTGGGTGTTTCCTGTTGAGTAAAAAGATGGTTACTTCAGATCAAACAACTTATAACTCTTGCATAGATGTATGCACATAATTACCATGCAGCCTATGGTTCAAGCAAGAAATCACGCTTACCACTATACAAACATTAACTCGTAAGGCACACAAACGAATCAAAAAGGACACCAGCTCAATAAGCACACTACCCACAATAACCCTTAAATCACTTTTCATACGAACGAACCACGTTCTATAGAACAAATACAAATTTACTAAACAATCCAAAACGAAAGTAAACCTTATGCTGCGACATTTTACAAAAACGTCAGAAGTCCTCATGCTTTTCTCAGCCCTTTTCCATCAAAATCATCACCCTCTTCCACCCAGACACAAATTCTCTGGAAATACTCGGTTGACCGGTTACTTCCCTTTGTGTCGAGTTTCTCGCCAAGCAGGCGGCGTAATAGCAGAGTGTACTATTGGGCGAGTTGGTGATTCATCTTAACAATGCAGCGCAATAGAAACAAAGACTACAGCTGAGATACACAGGACGAGTGGTAACGTTCTACGGAACTTTATTGCAGAAAGAAGCCATATTTATAAATACGTATGCACACACCAACGACAAAACATTCGACCCGATAAGTAATTTATATCAACTGTGCCGGAAACATGACATTCAAAACAGACGCCAAAATGATTAAAGCCCCCTCGCACTCACCACGTGTGTGTACATTGAGATGGCTAACTAGGTTGCTTCGTTTCGCACGGGAGACGCTTGTTAGAGCTTGCTCGCTCTGAAGGCAAAGCCACCGCCAGAGTGAGAATGAGGCCACAGCCATTCCGTTAAAAACAAAATGGACGGTAGCCGTGATTCTCTACATACATGATGTAGCCCAAAGGTAAAGAAAATGGGAAATTCCTCTGACGTGCCAGCAGTTTTTTCATCCCCTAACAAACTGGCGGCCATTTGCAAAAAGACGTACCTACCTCAAGACGTACCTACCTCAATCGAGCACAAAACAAACTTTGTCGCATGCACAACGTCGGTAGTCTATGGGATTCTGGCGTCGTGCGGCAAAATTACGTGGGCAAGACGGGCAGGTGTCTAAACACAAGGCTAAACACAAAACGTCCACAAACGTGTAAGACGGCACCTAGGCATAAACTGCCGAGACTGCAAGGGCACTACCGAGAAATGTATTTCTAAATTTGACGAATGCCAAGTCATTCAGCGTCTTTGTGACCAATTTACAAGGGAAATACTGGGGGCTGCGGAAATCAGTAGCTCGGTGAAGATTGTGTCAGCGCTCCTTCCATAACCCTGTCCACAAAGGAACATGAGTATCTACACGTGCGAAACGAAGCAACCTAGCTAGCTATCTCAATGTACACGCACAAGGCTGAGTGCGAGGGGCTGATAATCATTTTGGGGATATTTTTTGAATGTCATGTTTCGGCATAGTTGATATAGATTACTTATCGGGTCGAATGTTTCATCGTAGGTGTGTGCAGGCGTGTTCATAAATATGGCTTGTTTCTCTAATAAAAGTTTGTAGCACGAGCTCCAGCGACATCGCTGGATCGAGCGCCGCTCCTCGCGCAGCAGCCCGATAGACATGGTCACAGGCTGCGTGGCCGCGCGGGCGCACGAGGACACGGGGGTCTCGCCGGTGCTCACAAAATAGAATCTGGTTTTGCCCTGCGACGAACGGTCGTCCTGCAGGAGGCTCCTTTCTCTCGCCCGACATAGTGCCCTACAATTGGTGACCCTACCGAACATGCCACCGAGCTTAATGTAGAGCCATGTTCTTCGACAACCAGGACTCAACCCGTTTACAAGAAGCCGGCGAAGCAGTCTCAGCCTTGACCGTTCGGCTTCCGCAATTCTGGGACCGCCACCCGACGACCTGGTTTCTGCAAGCAGAGGCGCCATTCCAGCTGGCTTGGATCACCTCTCAAGAAACCAAATTTCTCCACGTCGTCGGAGCCCTTCCGCCGACAGCCCCAGAGGAGATCTCTGACATCCTCGCTTCGTTCAACCACATTCGCCCCGCAGCGCCTTACGACCAGCTCAAGGCTGCACTCCTGGGGCGCACAGCTGCTTCGGAACGCACGCGCATCCTGCAGCTTCTTTCCACTGAGGAGCTCGGCGGCCGCAGGCCAAGCCAACTCCTACTGCGCAGGAAGCAACTCCTTCGCACGCATTCTCACGCCTTGAATGACACACTACTGCGTGAGCTCTTCCTTCAGCGCCTACCTTGCAACGTCCAAACGGTCCTCGCCACTGCCGCAGCCATGGACCTGCAGGCACTCGCCGCGCTGGCAGACAAAGTCATGGAGGTCGCAACCCCCTTTTCTCAAGTGGCCGCGGTTGCACCATCTGAGCCCCCGTCTCCTTCCGGCCAAAGGAACCCCGGTTCAGCGCCCAGGGAGTCCGCCGCTTCATCTAGACTCGACAGCCTTTGCGATCAAAGCTCAGAACGCCCACGCAGTGAGTCGCCCAACCACGGCATTTGCTATTACCATCGGCGTTTCGGCGCTGACGCCCGCCACTGCCGTCTGCCCTGCGCCTGGACTGGAAACGGCCTGGCCGACTGCTAACGGCGACAAGAGATCTCGGCCCAACTCAGGAATGTCGCCTCTTTCACGTCACCGACCGCACCACCGCACAAAGGTTTCTCGTGGATACCGGTGCCCAAGTTAGCGTTTTTCCCGCTACACGCTCGCATCGTGCTTCCCGCGCCATCTCGCATTTACAAGCAGTGAACGGCACGTGCATACCCGTCCACCACCAACGCTCCCTCACTCTAAACCTGGGGCTCCGCCGAGTTTTCCGGGGGGTTTTCTCGTCGCCGACGTTCGCACCGCCATTCTCGGTGCCGACTTCCTCGCAAAACATGGCCTTCACGTCGACCTAAAGCGGCAGTGTCTACTTGATGCTACCACACTCCTCTCAGTGCAAGGTGTGTCAGCGGAGGCAGCTGCTAATGTAGCACCATCCTGTGGTACAGTTGCCGATGAGCCGTTCACCACCTTACTGCGGGACTTCCCAACCGTGACAGCACCACCTGACTGGACTCAGCCTGTTCGTCACGACGTCCGTGATCACATCATCACCACTGACCCTCCCGTTTTCTTTCGACCACGGCGGCTCGCGCCTGACTAGTTCAAAGTCGCCGCTGCGGAGTTCGAGCACATGATGGAACTGGGCATCATCCGTCCATCATCCAGTAACCACGCATCACCACTGCACATGGTGCCCAAGAAAACTGGTGACTGGCGCCCCTGTGGAGATTACCGGTCCTTGAACACCAAGACCGTTCCTGACCGCTATCCGTTACCCAACCTCCAAGACTTCACCGCCACTCTCCACGGGGCCACAATATTCTCTAAGATAGACTTAGTTCGTGCTTACCACCAGATCCCCGTGGCAGAAGAAGACATCCCTAAAACTGCCATCACAACCCCATTCGGCCTGTTCGAATTTCTGCGCATGCCATTTGGACTCCGCAACGCTGCACAAACATTCCAGCGTTTCATTGATGCCGTAACACGGGGGCTACCGTTCGTCTACGCCTACGTTGACGACATTCTCGTGGCCAGCACATCCCTGGAAGAGCACCTCAAGCATTTTCGCCTTCTCTTCGAGCGTCTCGCTGCTCACGGCATCGTCATCAACGTCTCCAAGAGCGAGTTTGGTGCCACTGCGCTGGATTTCCTTGGTCATCGTTTGGACGCCACTGGCATAGGTCCACTCCCCGCCAAGGTTCAGGCAATCATCGACTTTCCCAAGCCAGTGTCGGTGACAAAGCTCCGCCAGTTACTAGTACTGGTAAATTTCTACCGCCGCTTTATTAGGAACTGTGCCACGCTGCTCGAACCTCTCGACAGGCTGCTTTCCACCAGACGCTCATCCACTTCACTTGATTGGGACGCCACAGCTGACAGTGCATTTCGGGCCATCAAACGCGCTCTCGACGAAGCTGTACTGCTGGCCCATCCAAATCCGAGCTTTCCGTTGGCACTCATGACCGACGCGTCAAGTTCTGCCGTCGGAGCTGTCCTTCAGCAGCGATTTAAAGGTGCATGGCAACCGCTAGAGTTTTTCTCCAAGCGCATGACTCCGGCTCAGACACGATATAGCGTTTTCGGCCGCGAACTGCTAGCCATGTACCTCGCTGTTCGTCACTTCAAACATCACCTCGAAGAACCCACGTTCACGATCTTCACCGATCACAAACCGCTCAGGTTCGCATTGAACCGCCGTGACACCCTCTACACTCCACGATAGGTGCGTCAACTAGCATACCTTTCGGAGTTCACGTCCGACATCCAGCACGTCCGTGGTGTGGCGAATTCCCCTGCAGACACCTTGAGTCGCATGGACGATGTAAATGCCATTTCCCCAGGAACGCAGGAAGCACTTACCGACCCGCTTGACGTACAAGAACTGGCTACGACGCAAGCCAACGATAACGAGCTCTCCCGTCTGCGTGGAGCACCTACAGCACTCAAGCTTTAAGACGTACCGTTGCGTAGTGTGATCATCGTCTGCGACACGTTCACAGGTGTTCCCCGACCCTTCCTGCCTGCCTCACATTCTCGCCGCCTGTTTGACGCCATCCACAACATGGCCCACCCCGGCATTCGGGCATCTCAAAAACTCATTGCGTCCCGCTACGTTTGGCCTCGTATGAACGCTGACATTCGAGACTGAGTACGAGCCTGCAGGCCGTTCCAGCGTTCAAAAGTCCAACGCCATTCCGTTCCCCCTGCCAAGTCATTCCTCAGCCCCAAAGAACGTTTTTCAGTCGTTCATATTGACCTCGTCGGCCCCCTGCCTCCGTGCCAAGGTTACCGGTACATCCTCACCTGTGTTGACCGCTTCACACGTCGGCCCGAAGCCTGCCCTCTTCCCGACATCACGGCCTCTACAGTAGCTTCAGACTTTGTTTCCACCTGGGTGTAGCGCTTCGGATTCCCTTCCACTGTTGTTACGGATCGCGGCCGGCAGTTCGAGTCATCTCTGTTCACAGAACTAATTTACCTTCTCGGCACGACTCGTCTCCGAACAGCTGCGCACCACCCGCAGTCAAACGGCCTCGTCGAGCGTTTCCACCGACACCTCAAGTCTTCACTCACAGCGCACGGATGCCCAACCGAGTGGGTCCAACGGATACCACTGACGCTCCTCGGAATCCGGAGCGCGTACAAAGTGGACCTCTCGTGCACATCTGCTGAGCTCTCTACGGTACACCTCTGCGTTGCCAGCGGACTTGTTCGACGAGTCTTCGCAACCTGTCCTCGCAAGTGACTACGTCGATCACCTACGAGAGGTTTTTCGGCATCTTCGGCCTCAACCACACGCTTGCAAAGTACCCCGACGACTTACATGCACCTGAACCTCAAAACTGCCACGCATGTGTTCGTGCGCTACGGAACCCGTCCGAGGACCGTTGCGGCCTCATTACCTTGGCCCCTAGATCCGGTCGTTCAACGCCACTCGACGAAACACATTTTGTCGTGGACAATCAATGTAACCCAGACAGCCGTGGCCATTGAACGAGTGAAGCCCGCGTACCTCGAGCCTCCGAGCCGAAGTCACTTCGTTCGAACCTGCATGTGCCCCCTAACAAGCAAGACCACCCCCGGCGTGTCCCACTGGAACATCGCATGACTTTTACCGATCGTCACTCTCGCTCCTCTCTTGGGGGGGGAGCCCTGTAGCCAGCTCCAGCGACATCGCTGGATCGAGCGCCGCTCCTCGCGCAGCAGCCCGATAGACATGGTCACAGGCTGTGTGGCCGCGCGGGCGCACGAGGACACGGGGGTCTCGCCGGTGCTCACAAAATGGAATCTGGTTTTGCCTTGCGACGAACGGTCGTCCTGCCGGAGGCTCCTTTCTCTCGCCCGACATAGTGCCCTACAAGTTCAGTTGGAAGTCAGCGCTCGTTCTGTGTTCCTCAGCTTTAGTCTTTGTTTCTGTTGCGCTGTATTGATAAGGCGTAATAGCAGTTGAATCTGTTAACTACTTTGTCTTCATCTTGACCTTCTTGCGGCACTTCTATTAATCACATCTCGCGACGCCATCACTTTTGTTCGGAGAGCCAGATTTTTTTTATGGCTCACACTCCGTGGCCATGAAGCCTGGCTAACCTTTTCCACAAGAAACCAAGGCTTTACGAATTCAAATCTTTGTTTGCCCTTGCTAGTGATTGTTCGCGCCCATTTGTGATCACTGTTGCGGATATGGTAGCGTGACCGGAGAGTGCGTTTGTTGATCCGGAGTTGGGGCAAAGATTGGTGCCGAGGAGGGCGAAGAAAGAAACCTTATGTACAGATATTTACACGGCGTTTGACTGAGTGAACAAGGTTCTGCGCTCCGGCGTGCACGAGATTAAATAATCAGGTTTGGTCCGCCCTCTTTTCCCCTTCTTCTTGGCTGACGTCAGGACGCACCAATCCGGAGCACCGAAACTGATGTGCACACACTTACAAAGAGAAGGCACTTTTCCTCTCACAGGTCAATCGGCTGGCGTCGACGGTGCAACCTTCTTTGAACAGCAGCTTCTCGGACCCACAACAAAGCGGCCCCATGATGCTCGGCTCGCAGCTGCCGAGTGCCGCCGGAGGAGCAATGCAGCACGCCTTTGTTCATCCGTCCCTGCACCATTCTCGCTCATTGTGACTTGCCTTGCCGGCGGGCGCTTGGTTTAGCGTGAAACCTCGGAAAGCGGCTTGTGTTCAGTAGCAGAATTAGTCGCCCCCGCATCTTTGCGCACAAAGCCTTGTCGCTCCCCGTTGTTGAAGGGGGGGGGCAGGAACCGGGAAAACCAGATGACGGGAGGGGTTTGGTGATTGAGTCCGATAATATTGCAGATGGTCGTCGCAATGCCAATACGCCGATCGTAGCAGCATCTCCGGTCGGCGGCAAGGTCCGGACGACATTGCTTTCGACGACATGCCGGAACCTTTCTTTTTTTATTTTTGTGCTAAGCGAATCCCCGCGTCGAAGTCCATAGGAGCGTTCGAAATAGAGCATCCCCGCCTCAAGCCAATCTGAGCAGGGCTAAGTAATTGCCTTCGCTGCATAAAAGAAGCTACCCGTTTAAAATCTATTTGCCCAATCACTTTTATCATCTTAGAGGTCAGCGCAATCGGCCTTATGTTGTCTAAATCGAAACCCTGACCTGGCTTTTTTGCAGGAAAATTATCTTGGACAATTTCCAGCTTTGCGGAATCCAACAGCGCTTTAGAGATTAATGTAGTACATTCAGAAGACCGGGTCAGAATTCCCCAGCCAAAAATGTAATAGCACCAACAGTCACGCCGTTAAATCCGGTCCCCAAGATTGTGTGACGCACAAAACCTCCGTCAGATCAAAAGATGAGACTAGCACAAAATCCTCCGTTTGTGTTGGTCTGTTAAGAGGATAGATTCCACAAGGAGAATAAAACCGAACGGGAAGTCTTCTAACGGAGCGCTACAGAATATGGGCCTGTTCAGAAGAATTCGAGACTCCTGATTACTGTAACTCTTGAGATAAACCGCCCGATTGCTTGCCATGAACTTATAAAGCACTTTTTATTTTTAAAATTCGAAGGAAGGTCATGGAGTTTTATAATGTCATCCATTTTAGCTTTAGAAACTGCACGTTGGAACACTGCTGCCATTTACTTACAGTCTATCCAATTTTATGAACACTGATTGTGCAAAACGGACCTCATAGCTGCTTTTCTGCGGAGATAATGCCGGCTAGAATCACTATGCTTCCAGATAAAGAGCTTCGTCGTCACTGACAGGTCGTTGAGGTGCCAGTGGTCCCTGAACAAGACGGCAGCACTGCTGGCAACAGGTACAAGGTTAAAATCCGTAAAACGTATACACCAGCAAAAACAACGAAGAGCCGAAGAGCGATGCGTCACACTCTTGGCTTGGCATTGCCCAATAGAGTACTTGAAAAGTTTCGAGATGCTCATTTCATTGGCTACGGTTCTTGTTCCTTCTTCCTACACATGCTGCACCGTCCGGGCCGGTGGTGTACCCTTGGTCGGCAGATGACTGCGTACATGTTCCTGGCATTACCTTAAAACTTTGGTGTGTCAGAGCTGCACGTATGTTTCCCTAAGAGCGTTTGTTACAGCGAAGCCGTTGAGTAAACCGTTAGTGTATCGTGCCCGCAGTTAAAAATTCCAAGAAAAGACCGAGTGCTCCGGCATGTGTGCCTCAAGAGCACGGGCGTATAGCAAAGCATACCCACTTTGGCAGATTGGCCAATATCTCTCAAGAAAATCTCCAGTGTTCCCCGCGTGCTTCGACCACGCCTTCAAGCCAAGCATACCCATTTACGAAGATTGGCAAATTTTGCCCAGAACACTCCAGCATCCGCCGTATCATGGCACACTTGCTAGGTACGAGGAAGACACCTCATAGCGTACGCTCCTCGTTGGTTCGTCCTTGTGTCATCGTGTGCATGCGCTCTGTACCGTAGGAGAGCCACAACTTGAATGCTTGGCTTGCTCAGCATACGTTCATTGAAATGTCATGTCAACGACATCAACACGGCACCACAACGATGCTAAAACTGGACTCTGTGTCCTCCGACGTTCATCTACAGTAGTTTCAGCATTCAAGTCTTGCGCGTGACTGCAAGCTTTGCTCAATTTTTGGCCTCGCAGGGGATGTGCGTGGTTGTGTCGCGTTTATTTTCTTCGTTGCTTGATTTGGCGTTAGCAATGGAATTCCACGTCAGCAAAAGTGTTCGCCGTTGGTCCGCGGGCACAGCGCGTAAGAAAGACAAAACAAAATAGCTCGTGTGGACCGGGACACGTCAGTTAGGTTGCCTGCGGTGTCGCTGCATGCGGACGTCGGGCGGCTCGGCCGGCGTGTTGACGTCGAGGTGGCGGCGACTCGAGCATGGTTTGCGTTTCTCGGGGTGTGGGGCATGGCTAGCGGATTTGTCTCGCAAATGGCGTGCTACGAACACCCAGCTGCAGATTCCTGAAGAGAGAAGTGCCGTTGCAGATTGTCGGCTCGAAAACCTAGAAAAAGGACATATAATAGGTTCAAGGCATTTTAGGAAAAAAATACCATATAAACACATAGAGTCAAAAATAACGCAAAATACCAATTCATTCAAAAAGGCCACTAATAGGCAGAATGATCTACTGCTTAAAATGCTCCACTTCCCTTAGTTCATGCTGATATGTGGAATAAGATTTATGCTGACTCAAAGGGAAAATAGGAATTTTGCCCAAACTTCCTGCCTCTCCTGAGAGTACACAGACGCAGAAAGAAAATTACTGCCGGTTAAGGTATTCTATAGGAGCGTGTTGTTTTGACGCCGTGCTGTTTTGACGGTGCTGTTTTGTCGCACGCGGTTTTTATCAAATGCTTTTCACGGCACAACATTTGCGAGTACGGGGCACGCAAAGCTTTAGCCTTTAAAATGCTGGCATCGGGTTTAGGATCGATCCGCGCTGGTAACTAGGTTGTCGGGGTGTAACCCGTCGGGTGCATGTTTTAAAAAGAAAATGCAAACGAAAGAAACTGTCGCGTGCTCCTTCTGTCGGTTTGGTGCACACTATTGACTTTGTTTCGGCAACCTTACCAGCACTGCTACTTCCAATGGATATTTCTCTACGTTAGGAGGTTGGGTAGATGCCGGCGTTGCCCTGTTTTAGTTATTCTACTCGCCATGCGAGTTAACTTTGCTGGACTTCTGGCCGTGAATTTAAGTACGAGAAAATAATGTCATAGCAGTCGTATTTTTTATTATACTGGTTTGCCGCCAGCTACCGGAGGTTGACCAAACCTGTTCATATGCCGCCAAGCTACTGCCACCCGTATATATTACTGAATTAGCTGCAATACATGATACTTGTCTCATTGCTACCATTTGTCAGGGCGGGGCCGTACTCCCGACTAATCATTCGGACTGACTCAACGCAAGCCATACATGGCATTCGTCGCGTGGCACAATCGACATCCTTCTCAGATGCCATTTATCGCTTGACAAGAAGCACGGTGCTGCGGATACGCAATGAATGGGTGCCCTGTTCATCTGGGCCTGGTAGTACGGAGGCACACTCAGCTAGCCGCCCAAATACCATCATGCCGCCACTATTACCTTTCCCCGAAGACGCTTACGGGCACCTGAAACGACAAAAGGAAAATCTCCGGCGCACCACACGAGCACACATACCACCGTCTGGTTCAAACCTCCGTGGTGACTTAAAGCGCCAACAGGAGGTTGCACTGTGGATTTTACGCGTTCGAGTGGCCCTTACGCCGTGCGTGACTGCCTCCTGGCCATCGTAATACCGCGGCCCACACGGATCCACCTCTCCATTCCACGCCACTGCCATTGGGGACGTGAATGTGCAGCACCTGCTATGGGCCTGCCCGCGATTTCATCAAGTTCGCGTGTGGCATTTTCGGGCAACTGGTGTCCACCCTGGCCGCCCTCCTGCCCTGCAGCGCTGGGTGCATGGACCGTGTCACCGACAACTCCTGAACTTTATACACGAAACTAACTTGTTAGTTCTGTAAACGCCTACATCTATTATGCTGCAGGGGAAACTTTCGAATAAAAAAAATAAATAAATAGGCGGTCCGCACTGGCACGGGGCACCGGGACAAGGGCCTATCTCGCTCTTCGCGCTCCTGGCATTTGCTCGAGATCAGCCCACAGATCGAGCGAGCGCCTGTGCAGCTCCCTTCCTACGTCGCCTTTACGCAACATTCCGGTGCCGTAGCACAAGGGAGACAGGCCTCGAGAAGACTTTACCTGATGCGATGGAAACTTCGAGGATGCTAGGCCTGTGATCCCCTGGAACTTACCCAATTCGGCAGCCCTTGTCATCGAGTGCTGTCCACACGTTGCGCTCGTGCAGCTGCCACCCGGCCTCCGGAATTCAATCTGGGCTATGGGAAAGCTAAGCCGCTCCATGACATTGTGAGAGGCGCCATCACAAGCGGTATTGCTCGTAATAAATTACTGTCCCAGGATCTACCTACACCGACCGGCTACATGCGCTCACACCCGTACGCCATCAACATCAAGTAAGACGAAATAATGTAGTACTAGTATGTTTGTGTTCAATTACGCAAGGGTGTCTGCGACCAAAGAGCTACAAGGCCCTGTTAGGTGGTCCTTCAATGGCACGTTTGCGCTTAAAATGAGTAAAAAGTAAGCATGGGTACGGTACTGCCTAAAAACTGTATATATGCGTGTAGAGGGCCGTAGACTAAAACATAAAAATGGTTATAATGGCGCATGAAAGGGACTATGGCATAGGCATGACGGTACCTGGAACCTCACAGCGTTCTACGCAGCCAGGTTTCCTGTGGGCGCAAAAGAGTGCATAGTACCTCCCTGAAATATGAGAGGGTGTGACGATTGAGGTCACGCCCTGTGTGAAATGAGTTTTGAGAAATTGACTTCTGCAAGATACGTTAGAACAGTTGTGTAAGTTAACGTTGGTTTACCTCCTGAGAATAGTTAGGGGTGTAGTGGAATGTTGTATGTGCGGATTTTACGGAAGTGTCGTTTTTAGCATCCCTCAAGGACGTACCCTCAGTTGTCACGTGGACAACGGAGAGCCGTTCCCCACACGTCTCCCAAATCTTTACAGCAGCACGGTGTTCGGGTTTCGGTTCTGGCGTCATCGAGTGATCGGAAGAAAAAGTTGCCGACTGGGTCCGATGATCAGTTATTGCACCGTTATCGGTCAAAAAGTCCCTTCCGAGAAGTACGCAGCGGAAGCAGTTAGGCAAAATGACGAACGCAGCAGCGTACGTGGTGCCATCTATGGTGACGCGTGATGTACACGTTCCACTTGATGTTACGAGATGGCCTCCTGCTGTGCACATGTGCGGCCCGTCCCATCTCGTCGTAACGTTCTTCAGCTTAGGCGCAAATGCTCCGATCATTTCCGAGTAGTCGGGTCCAGTGTCTATAAGCGCGAGTATATCAAAGCCGTCGATGGACACCTTCACGTCGGATGCCGCCTCCTTCGAGTTCTGGGTGCTTCGGGGCGTCACACCTAGGCTAGTGCGTGTTCACCGTCGCGCACTGTGCGTCGTCGTTGTCGTCGTCTTCTCAGCAGGAGTCTCGGTCATGCCGGGTACGTGTCGCTCCGTCTGGCTGTCGTCGGGTTCGGTATTCTCGTCAGGGTTAGGTCGGGTCATCGGGATGAGGGCATGTCATGAATCAAGGTCTTTTGTGCGCCCTAGCGTCGTTGGATGGATTGTGGTTTTTTTGCCGTAGAGAAACTTCCCCTCCAGACGTTGCTCCTTTTAGTTACCCCCGCCTCGGCTGGGGGACCTACGTGCGCAGCCAGCCTTGCCACGGCGGTTCGACGATTGGTATGTGTATGGATGAAACCGACTGGTCTACGGATGGTGTTTGCACAGGTATTCTGCGATCTCAGATGGGCGCTGTCCTGGTCAGGGGCGTGGGGCGTCGACAGAGAACCCTCGCCAGTTGAGCCTTTTCTAGTGACAGCGACGTAGATATTGTCGGCCTCTTTACAGTGGTAGCACAGCGCACAATTATTGGAGCTTCGCCATACGTCCGTCTTCCTCTGCGTCTGGTTTTGGGCTGCAGGGTTTCGGTGGGCGACAGTGGACCACGGTACGGTGGGACTTCTTGACGGCGAGTTGGAGCAGGGCGGGGTCGACGAACAGCCGCGCAGTACGTCATAGCTTGTGGTCCCGTGGTAATTCGGATGGCGTAGAATCTCCCAAACCGAGTTGAACTTCTTCGCGGATCACGTTGCTCATGGAGGTGACTTAGCGTTGCGACGTTATTGGGAAGAGTTTCCGCAGTTATTCTCTGACGACAGCGCGGATTGTCTCACGTAGTGTTTCAGAGCTTATAGCGCCGGCATCGATCGTGTCCGGTGATGGGACGGTCGTAGTGCCTCGTACAAATTTCCAACGTCTTCTCCATGGCGGCCGCCTCAGACGCGCATTCGGCTACCGTTTTATGGTAGTTGCAGACAAGCCAAGAAAAAAGTCCTTGCTTCACTCCTCGTATCAGAAACCTCACTTTCTTTTCTTCCGTCATTTCCGGGTCCGCGTGACAAAATAGTCGCTTCATTTTCTCATCGAAGATCACGACTCCTTCGCAGAGCGTTACGTCTGAGTTTTAAGCAAAAGTGCAGCTCGTTCTTTTCTCACCACGGTCGTGAAGGTTTTATGGAATTCGCTTTTTAATTGAGTCCAGTTGGTCAAGGAGCTGTCGTGGTTCTTGAACCAAGTCCGAACTGCATCTTTCAAGTAAAAGGAAACATGGGGAAAAGTTTCTTCATCGTCCCACCTCGTCAATATCCGGACGCGCTACAGCTTCCACAACCATTCCTTCGGGTCTTTCCGGAGGGCTTCCCGGAACGACGCCGGTTTCCGGGGCTGCTGCAGCACCTTTGGCGACGTTGCTTCTTGCACCATTGTGGTGGTTGCAGCGCTCGTTCTTTTGGGTCCGTCTGGCAGGAGGACGAACCCGGGCGGCAAACCTTGCAGTTGGCGACCGGCTCTAGTTGGACTTGCCTGGTGGCTTCCAGAGGTACTAGGGAGCATAAAGAGCGCGCACCGAGCACCACCACCAGATGTCACGAAGCTAAAAATGACGCAGTTGTCTCGAAGGGAAAACAAGTTTATTGAAGAAACGTTGTGCTCCCCTAACAACTAAAATATATCCAGGCGGCGAAGCAGCAATCAACACAGTGACGTGCGTAGCGAGCGTCAGCGAATCGAATACGGCGGCTTCTGCTCTGCGGGTATTTATCATTCGGCGTGGGTGTTTCTCGAACCGTCGAATTACATCGAGAACAGTGTAGATCAACAAAGATTACTCTAGGCCTTTGAAGTTACTTCGACACACTCTCCCTCTCAATAGAGACAACAAGTGCGGCATGCAAAATATTCAATAGAACGTGCGCTTCACTTGGCATACAAATAAAACGCGGCCGGGCGGTAAAAACAAAACGTAAATGAACAAACCCAATGCATCGTTCGTGCCATTATCTCCCCTCTAATTGTGCGTCTCACCCAACGGTACAATAAAACGTCATTTCGAACAAAGAAGCAAAAAAAGGCCATCATCTTGCTTTTGGAGGCTTTAGGCGAACCACGTCAACGACTTCGTACCACGTGCGTCGTCGTGATGTTCCGGAATCGCCATCGGGGATCACCTCATACGTAAGTTGGCCAACACGTCGTAGAAGCCAGTAAAGTCCGAAATATTGTCTTAGAAGCTTCTCACTGAGTCCGCGTGGTCGGATGGAAGTCCAAACGCACACGCGATCCCCCGGGTGGTACTCAGCGGCGTCTGTGTCGGCGGATGTGTCCCAGTACGTCCGGATCTTTAACAGGTGGTATGACGAAGAAACTTTTAACCGTGTTTTCTTCTACCTAGAAGATACAGCAGGAACGTGGACGAGAACCATGAAAGCTCCCTAACTGACTGGATTCTCTTTAAAAGCTACTCCCTTCAAACATCGGCAACCCTCGGGCAGAAAGAACGAGCCGCGTTTTTGTTAGAAACGCGCATGCAACCCCCCACGAAGGGGTCACGATCTTCGTTGGGGAAATGAAGCAACTATTTCACCACGAGGACCCCAAAATGACCGCAGGAAAGAAACTCAGGCTTCTGATGCGAGGATTGAAGCAAGAACTCTTGGCCTGCATTTTCCGCAACCCCCTGAAACAGTGGCCGGATTCAGGTGTAAAGCTGCCGCAATGTCGAAATCGCTGGAAATTCGTACGATGCAGGACGACCGCCCTACCAATGCTCTAGTTTCGGAGACAATCGGTGCTGGGGCTATTAGCTCCGATGCACTACGCGAAAACCTGCGCCGTCGTCAGGGAGGAAGTTCGGAAACTCTTTCAACGATGCCACAACCTCATGTCGCTTCCCTGACTGATGTCCTCCGAGAAGAGGTTCAACAGGCACTACGGACTTCTACGCCATACGAGGTACCCCGCGAGCTACAAGCTATAACCTACTCCGCAGCTGTTCGTCGATCCCACCTGCTTCAACCAGTCGTGAAGAAGCCCCGCCGTACCGCCATGCACTGTCGCCCGCCCGTCCCGCTCTAGTCCAATACCGGGCGCCGAGGAAGACCGACGTGTGGTGTACCCCGATTATCGTCGGCTTTACTACCATTGCGGAGAGGCGACCACATCTATCGTCGCTGTCGTTGCAAGAGGATAGCTTTGCGAGTGAGCTCCGTCGACGCACCACGCCCCTACGCAACCAGCGCCCTACTGAGAACCGAAAATAGCTTCCAACAGCAATGGACGTTCAGCGCCCATCAACCGTGCACCATTGCCTTACCCATACCGATCGCCAAGCCGTCGTAGAGACGCAGACTGAACCCGTGGATGATCCCCGAGACCACGTAGGGGGAACTAAAAGCAGACTTCAAGAGTTGAGGTTGCTCTACGGCGAAAAACCGGAATCTCTCCAAAGACTCATGGACGAACACAACACCGGGATTCACGACAGGGCCTCAGCTCGAACACCACATGTAGACCTGACGGGATTCGCGAACACGAATACAGCCAGATGATCCGACGCCTCCTTCACATGGCCGAACCTGCTGGTGAGAAGACGACGACCACGACGACGCACAGTGCCCGATCGTCAACTAGGACAAGCCTAGATAACAGGCCCCGGCGCACACAGGACTCGAGGTAGGTGGCGACCGACATCCAGTTGTCTATCGATGGCTTCGATGCAGTCGCCCTCATAAACACGGGAGCAGACTAATCATTAATGAGCGTATCATTAGCGTCTCAGCTAAAAAAGTTATTACCACATGGTATGGTGCGCAAATATTCACAGCAGAAGGCCATCTTGTAACGCCTAGTTTAACGTGCACATCGCGCATCAGCATTGAAATCACCACGTACCCTGCTGCATTCGTCATTTTGCCTAACTGCTCCCGAGACCAATTATCGGAAAGGACTTTTTGCCCGACAACGGTGCTATAACTGATCTGTAGACGAAGCCGATAACTTTTCCCTCCGATCACTCCATGACGCCGGAACAGAACCCCTAACCCCGTTCAGCTATAAGGATCGCCGATGATCATGTCAACCTACCACCCCGCGCAAGCGTGACGATCACTGTCTACTGTGAAGACGTCATCCCTGCTGTTGACGCTATCGGGCAGAGTGACCAAAGTTTGCTTATGAACCATGCTGTCTCCGTCGCGAGTAGCATTGCGCACTTTAAGCAAACCGAATCCCACTTTTTGGTAGCTAATTTTACCAAGGAGTGCCAGTATTCAAACAAGAACACTGCAGTTGCGTTCCTCGACAAATGGCACGAATCATGTGACGTCATCGCGCTCGCCAACTATGGACGTACCCCGGAGATGCCGTCAAGCTTTCGTATCCATTCAACGTAAACCCGGGGCTACCGCACGAAAATGGAACAATTTTTTGGCTTTGCTGCATTGCTACAGCGAGTGTTTTTCTTCGAACTCGCATTTAAGTCAGACACGAAGAGTGAAACACCGAATTATAGCCGAAGATGGAGCCCGACCTACCCGACAGTCACCCTACCGCGTGTCTTCACATGAGCGGGAAGCCATCCGGACGTAGGTCGGAGACATGCTCAGCGACGACGCTATACAGCCATCAAAAAGCCCCTGGTCTGCGCCGGTCGTACTCGTGAAGAAAAAAGACAGCACATTAAGGTTCTGCGTTGACTACCGGCGACTGAACAAAATCACCAAAAAGGAGATTTACCTCTTGCCATGAATCATTGATGCCCTCGACCACCTCAGCCACGCGAGGTACTTCTCATGGATGAATCTGAAGACAGGCTGCTGGCCAATTGAAGTGGACGACAGAGATCTAGACAAGATTGCTTTCATAAACCCGTACGGCCCATACCAGTTCAAGGTGCTGCCGTTGGGGCTGTGCACGGTGCCAGCAGCGTCTCAGAAAGATATGGACACTGTGCTAGCTGGCCTGAAGTGGCCCATCTGCTTCGTATACCTCGACGAAGTTTTGGTAGTCGCCCGTACTTCCGACGAACACCTTGCAAGGTTCGATTCTGTACTCGAGGCATTTATTGGTCGGGGTTAACGCTGAAGCCTCAAAAGTGCCGCTTTGCGTTCGAGGAGCTCAAGGTTTTGGGCCACGTCTTCAACGCCGCGGGAATCCTACCGGACCTAGTGAAAACTTCAACCATAGCCAACTTACTAAGTCTGAAAGACAACAAGGGCGTGCGACATTTCTCCGACTATGTGCGTACCATGGGCGCTTCATCACAAACTTCGCTCGCATTGCCGAGCCACTCACGCGCTTGGGGAAAGATAGCAGCCCTTTGAGCTGGGAAACCGCCCAAGAGGAAGAATTCTGCGAGCGGCAACACCGCCTACAACGCCCGCCCGTGCTCGCTCATTTCGCAGAAAACGCAGAAACGGCAACGCACGCGGACGCCAGTGATATAGGCTTGGGTGCTGTGCTCGCACAAAAGCAAAGCGGTTGCGAAAAAGCAATTGCGTATGCCAGCTGTGGGCTGTCGAAGGAAGACAAAAATTACTCGGCCTCTGAGTAAATTACTCGGCCTCGATATTTCATGAGCCATTTCTAAATTTCGCCCATGCGTGTATGGTAGACCTGTTAAAACGTGTGGCAGAGCACCATTCGCTCTGTTGAGTCGCCAATTTGAAGGACCCCTCTGGCCGTCTTCGACGGTAGAACTTGCGTCTTGAAGCACTCGACGTTACTATCATTTATAAATCCGAAAGAAAACAGTCCGACACCGTCTGCTCGTCTCCGCCCCCGTCGACCCACCACCACAACACTGAGGTGAAGACACCGCGCTACTCGGAGTCACGACGGAGGGCGACCTCGCCGCCCCGCAGCGTGCCGACCCCTAGTCACACGTTATGACCCACTACCTCTAATGTCCCGACGTCGCCGTGCCTAGGGCCTTCAGACGCATCTTACCAGCATTCAGCCCCAAAAACGCCATCCTCGTGAAGAAAAATTTCAACCCCGGAAAAAGAACGAAGTACCTTCTTGCCTTCCTTCCAGACCTTTCCGACAAAATTTTGGAAGCGTGCAACGACAATTCGTCTTGTGGACATATCAGCACAGTACGCACTATTGAGAAAATCAAGGCGAAGCGCTAGTGGCCACGCTTTACAGCCCAATGCGTGGTTCGCGCCAATATCATCTACATATAGAGTGAAAAATTGTTGGCGGCAGTTCTTTTCGAAGTGTGTTTCGTGTTTGGCTTAATCATAGCTTAAAGCTGAATACCACGCGCTGCAGTCTCCGTTTCCTTGTTTGTGCATTTCTGAAAGTGCAGCGCCAAATCTTACTAAGAAATGCGCTCAGACGAATAGCTTGCTAGTGTGGTCAGCGCGTTTCTTGATACACTCTATAATTTCAGAATACGCAGCATACCGTAAAACCAAACATTGTCATACGCTTGAAAATATACATGCAGTGCTACCTGCGAACGAATGCATCCATGTACGATTACAAGGCTACAAACTTGTGGGTCGTGCATCTGACCGACCAAAATCCTGCCGGGCAGCTATCGAGGATTCTGCGACATTCCAAGAAATACACGTCTTCTATTCATCACCTTTTCAAGCAACTTGCTTAGGCAGCTGGTCAGGTCCCTGGGACGATAGCTAGATGGAGAGGAAACATCCTTGGCTTCCTCAAGAATTGGTACAAGAAATTACTGTCTCCACGTTCGTGCAATGCGTCCAAGGACCTTACTTTAAGAGAAAAAGAGCACCGATAGTGCCCGTTTGGAGGTGTCCTATCATTTCGTATGTTATTTATTTATTTATTGGATGCGAAGTAACTAATGGTCGAGCCTGTTCCCTCCGCCGTTGTGCGGCGTCCACACTTGCACTGCGCATGCCTGGCCAGGTACCGCTGATGATGATGCCCCCAGGGATTGGCCAACCAAAGAATCCATCACGAGATAGCTTCGCGTTCAACCACCGTCGTCATCTTCCCGTAGGGGAACCCTGAGTAGTATGCGAGACATTCCTCCTCTGCTCTCCGACGCTCCTCTTACCTCCAGAGTTCCGCCTCTCCTCTCCGAAGCTCCTCTTTTCTCCCGTATTGCACAACGAATGGCAACACCTGCGGCTCCGCGCGCGATAATGCGAAGCAGCTTAGGTTTAGAGACGCGATGGTAGCTGCTGATACTCCGCTGGGGGCGCCACTGTAGCTCCGCGGTATAAATGACGCGCACGCGTTCTCCACTCCCCTAATTTTCCTCCTGCAACGCCGCGATCGAACTGAAAACTAATGGAAACTTTAGTCGTCCCCATGGCTGCTTCGCATACTACTCAGGGTTCCCCTAATGGAAGATGATGAAATTTATTTATTTATTTATTTATTATTTATTTATTTATTTATTTATTTATTACTGCAGGCTAAAATGGCCAAGCAGGAGGGGCACAAATACAACCACAAAATCAATACGTGAGTGACACAGCTTGACTAAATACTTCTCAGGAATAGGAAGCGAAAAGAAAGAATCAACTCATGGTATCTGAGAGACAGTCACACTGGCGGTCAAAAATCACAGAATTAAAAATTTGCTTCATCGAGATCTACGTTTTGGGGGTAATTAGATAAAGGGACGTTGTTCCATTTTATGGCAGTTCTATGAAAAAAGAAAACTTAATTGCCGCATAATACAGAGTTAAAGATAGGATGTGCGAATGACAAGATTGCCTGGTCGAAACTGGGGTAACGTAATCTGATGGGAGTAGCTCAAGTTTGTGGTTAATTAGCGAGTCGAAGAATTTTAGACTGAGAATCGTGCGTCGCGATTGTAGTGTCTGTATTTTATTATCACTCATTTGCTTAGTAACTGATGTACCACGACCATACTTCCTGTATATGGAACGCACTTCTCGCGTTAGAATCTTTTCAAGGGAATATATATTAGATTTAGTATGCCGATCCCATTCTATGCAAACGTATTCGAGGTTTAGACGTATGAAAGTGTTACATGCTAATAGTTTCACTTTCGAAGGAACGTCTCTGAATTGGTGCCTTAGAAGGCACAGTTTACGGAAAGCCGAGTGCGAAACAGGGAAAATGTGTTCATTCCAACATACCTTGTTCGTTATTGTAAAATCTAGGTATTTATATAGACTAACTTGTTTTAACGAATGGCTATGGCAGGAATCAGAAAACTGAAGGAGATTTTTTTTAGATAGAAATTCGGAGGAAAACAGATTTACAGAAATTTAGCACCATTCCCTTTTTGTCGCACCTCAAAAAGGTATTGTTAAGGGCAGTGTTGAGCGCCAATAGGTCATCTGGCGAGTGTACATCAGTGAACATGGTACAGTCGTCTGCAAAAAGTCTTATTTTAACCAGATCCGTGATAGCACTACCAATGTCACTGTAATAAACTACAAACATTAGCGGCCCCAGAACACTGTCCTGCGGTACGACGGGATCGACGGGGACATAACGCGACGTCTGTCCGCAGACGTTGACATGCGTTTTGTGGCCGTTCAGGTAAGCAGCCATCCAAGGCACTAGCTATTTGGAATCCCTATAGCCTTTAATTTGTCGATAAGCTTAATATGGGGAACACGGTCGAAGGCTTTACTGAAATTTAAAACCTGTACATGGAGCTGACCAGTTTTGTATAAAGCGGAAACAATGTGCTAAACTACTGTAACCAACTGGGTGACTGTGCAAAACCTTTTTCCAACATTATGCTGAAAGGAAACAAAATGTGGTTATCATTTCAAGAAGCTATTGATCAGGAGTCATTATCAAGAAGCTATTGATAAAAGTGGCAATTATGTGTTCTAGCATTTTCAACCTGCAAATTCTAGGTTCGAATGTGCTTTTCTGAGACATCCTGCACGTGGTGCCTGCAGAAACCGCAATTTGTAAGAATGAGCCTTCACATAGAAATCAATTTTATTGGGGTTCATGCCGCTATAATACGAGAAGAATGTAGCCGTATGACCGACCGCATAGCAAATAAAGCGCACCATCGGCTTTGATTGTACCGGAGCAATTTTATCGATTGTCATATATTATTTTATTACACGGGTTGGCCTGGGTGCGCTGAAAAAAAATAGTGGTTTGATTAGTTTTGCCAATAATATAAACTTCTAATACATTTGCTTGCTCGCAGCGTGTTAATCACATTCAGCCATAACTCCTGTCGTTCTACTCAACCGTTATGACACCAAATGCCCGTTAGAGCGATTTGGAAAGGGGTCGAGTTCAATGAGCCAAGTGAATAATAACCTAAAACTGAAACTGAAGCGGCACGGGCTGCGTGATATAACTGAACACAGTTAGATAACAATCATATGCAGTGTGGGCCTTATCATAAACAGTTGTTTAATAAAATGTCTATCGACATAAGCGATACGGGGAAAATTCCGCTAATTGTGATGTAGGGGCCATGCGTTTCACAAGAGCAAATTAAGCGCTCTTTGCAATATTCGGAATAACTATTTTAGAGCGATGCCGAAGGAAAAGGAGTTCTCGGGGTCTACTCACCCTTTCAAAACCAGTGATGACGCTTCACTTGCCTGCCTCACGACGCGTCTACGCTAGTATCCTTGGGCTGCCTTGGCCCTTCCCGGTTGCTTTGAGTTCCATCTCACGAGGGTTCTTGTTGTGGAGCGCCGGACTCGCAGGCGTTTGGATTCAGTTATTGAATGTGAGTCAGTGCACGTGGAACTGCATCGGACGTCAAGGGACTGGTTGGAGCCTCCTGCGGCAATTTGGGAATTGCAGCAAGTGCGAGCAGGAGCGGCGTCGTGCGCCTCAACGCCTTCATGGGAACGACGGGCGGGATACAGGAAACGTTCTTCATCCCCGCCAAGAGCGGTAATGTGTTATTTGTGAAGAGGAATACCACGAGCGATTCCGCTCGCAAACCCAACAATACCTGGGTCAGTGCCGATAAAATAGGCTTAGCGCCAGCGGCGTACAAAACTATTGATTATTGACCGGCCTATTGTCCATGTTAGCCTGAAGGGGCATAGCTAGTTAGCTTGTAAGTTTAAGAATTCCTGCCCGTCATGTTAGCAAAACTTTATTACTTACAGTTTCAGCGCAGTCCTGTAGGTATGATAACCACGCAAACTTTGCCGTAACAAAAAATACAACTTGTGGGTGAGTACACCTGCCAGTAAATGCGTTAGATGTGCACTTCCAGTGGAGCAACCAAAAATGTTCTCAGTAGCCCAAACAGGCCAGAGCAGCAGTTTCATGCGCTTTCATTTGCTATTTCGCCTTGTCGAACCACATTCGTGCGATTTTAAGCAGCTGCCACACTTTACGAATTCTGGGGGGTATTTGAAGAGTACAACATCATCGTACTCTTATAAGCGTTGGTTCACTCTCCTCGAAAGCTTCGGAGAGTTGGATGCAATGCTCGCTGCCCGTGAGGAGGAAGAGCAAATCTGACCGCGTACTCTTCTCATGTGGGGCGGAGTGCAGCCCCAGTCCCGCTCCTGCAATACTGAAGAGTAAACCTGCGCATCGCCCCCTCTCTCCAGTACGAACAGTAAAATTGCAATTTAATTCTTCTCCAGTGTGGGAGTAAGCATTGATTGATTGATTCATTCATTGTGGCGGTTTAACGCACCGACGCAACGCAGGCGATGAAGCACGCCGTAGTGGAGGGCTCCGGGTTAATTTTGACCACCTGGAGATCTTTAACGGGCGCCGAAACCTCGTACACACGGGCGTTTTCGCTTTTCGGCGCCATCAGAAAAGTGGAGTAAGCATTGAGATGCACTCCTACCATTTACGCACACCAATTCATGAAGCAATGTTTTATTTGCATACGTATATATTATATAAAGCAGTTGTGTAAAAAGCGCCCGATTACTTCTGCCCCGCATTCTAGACGTCCAAGAATATGAATTCGTGTAACGATTACTCGCAGCGTTCAGTGACAGTAATGGAGCAAGCTTAAAACTAAAAAGCACGCATGTCTCGATTGGGTTTTGTTTCTTTGATTTCTTTTTTTCTTTCTCATGGCCTAGTTATCGACATTTAAAAAGTTGGCAGACCATGCATCATAAAAGGTGCACACTACGGAGGAAAAAATACTGCGCGCCGATTTCAGCGGATCTGCCGGCAATTTCGACTCGCGTTGCGCGCGGCACCGTGCATGCCAAACATGCATGCGTGCATACATGGAGCGAATACACGACGAAAAGACAACGAACAAGGCCCGTTGGCGGAAAAAAAACGTCGTCCGCCACCGATCTAGCTGGATCAGAAAAGTTCGAGTGGGGTGGAGCGGCGGCAAGCGCGAAAGCGGTAAACCCAAGTAACCAATCCACAGGCCGCTGCGGACGGCCGCTGCGGAAGAGTTCGATGGACGTACGCTTGTCCCGCGCCTACTCGAGCTAAAAAAAGGGATTGTAAATCAGCGATCGATTGAAGAAACTGGTTTTGCAATAAGAGAAGTCTGCGCTCTTCTGATAGGTCAAGCCGCGAGTGCAACACGGTCCCGACCCAACTACCATGGCTTGTGTCGCCGAAATAGGCAAGTTACGATAGCTTTTATTAGGCTAAATAAAGGAAATCCGGCTACATAACTTGTATTAACAGCAACATGGGGCCCCTCTGTAAGATCGGCGTGACAGAAACAGGTGATATTACTCCAAGGGCATCTCAAATGCTGCAAAATAGAAGTAACCAGTCGTATGTAATCAGAGCCTGGCTTCACATGCCCCGATTTTGCACCGAAGCGCCGTCTGGTGAGGTGGAGTGGAGGTAGAACGCTGGTTCCAACTTCTGGGAGTCGCTGGTTCGAATCTGTCTGGAGACGCTCTTTTTTATGTGGTTATTTACCTCCTTTAATGCTTTCTACAAATGAAAACGCATATTTCAGGAGAAGAAACGCCCCCGAGTCACGCACAATCGTCAAACGATGTACAACATAAGCGGGAAGCTCCTTCACTGGCTCTGTTTACTGAACGGCGACGTTGATTATGGTCATGGAGTTAGCCACACTGAGAGAATCCCTGCAGCGGCGCCGAGGTGGACGTCGTGTCTTCGTTAGTTCAGCCCGACCAGTCCTGCGGTGAACACCGACACAGGCGGTGTACCCTCAAATACCGTACGGGCAACTGACTGATCGCGCCAGTCCGTGATGTTCCTTCAGCGCAGAATATAGGGCTGCGCTTTGTAAACAACGTGCTACGCACGAAGTGGACTTTCAAACAGACGCTTCATGCAACATGGGAAGTTGGACCTTCCCTTATCGTCATACTTGCTTGAACACAGTACGACGCGCGCTCGCTAACTGCTTGCATGCCTGTGCGTCGGCGCTAGAAATTTATTTAGGAATATTTTTAATGTTCCCTAAATAACAGCTCGCTTTCCAGTCCATGCGAAGCAACTGCTGCATTTATACTGATTTTTTGAGAGCTAATACCAGCACATTTTCATTTGTGGGTGTCAATGTCATTTTATTGTCTTAATTTAATGTTTGTAGTTTCAGTGTTTTCAGTTGCTCTGCTGCATTTTTATTTGTGAATTTTTCTTGAACGTGTCCTAGTAGGAGTACGTCTTCTTCTGTGTGGATGTAGAGTAGGAACCGTTTTTTTATGCTGCGATATCTTAATTACAAATAAATTGTTTTGGTGTGAAATTGCAGAGTGAACCGATTATTGGGGTAGTTTCTTGGAAAATAAAATCTGAGCTCGTTTTTCCGTCTTTTCCATGTTTCAAAATAGCTTGTCCCTTTCTGTTTGCTTGTAACTTTCCACAATACCATTGTAGGTAGGGGGTGTAGTACCAGGCGGAGTGAAAACACGCTGCTTCGCGGGGAATAGCACAACGCTCTTGGGGCGTAATGGGATGATTTTCAAGAGAGAGTAGTAGTACCCTTCTGCAGTAGCCAGTAACACCGCAGACAATGGGGCTTATTCACGCCTAAAGGGAGTGACGCAACTCTGCCTTCGAGATGACATTGCAATTCCCATACAGGGTTCAAGTTCTCCGCCTCGAAATCAGCAAGTAAATCCCGCGAGGAGTATTTCGCCTCTCGTTTTCGCCTGTCGTTTTCGCCTCTCACAGACAAATATGGTGTTGTCTGGTCTCCGCACAGTACAGGTCGAGCATTGTATGGTAAAGTGGAGGATTCAATGGTTAACCGTAAAACGTTCTGCACGTTATCTTCAACTGGCTTTTGGAAGTCACATACAACCCGATAGTGGCACACGAGAATTCGTTTTGTGCTGGTTAGCTCGGGCTGACAGGCTGTGATAGGCTCGTAATCCTACTGCTTACAACAAGCGACATCTGCATTCAACACGGAGACTACCGGCCTGTATTCGTAATTGTCCATACGATCATATTCCACTGCAACCACATCACAATTTTTTAACTTCCGTGTTAATTGTGCACTCCTGTTATGAATGAGCTATTTTTACTCTGGCAGATAACTGGTTTGTATGCAAATATCTGCATAGGTAGCCGTTTAAGGCAAACCGTCATTCGACTTTTATTTACTTTTAATCAAAATTCACACTCACTCACACACAACTAGCCAACACTTTACCAGCTGCCGATGAGATCATTATTCAAGACATTTTTAGCTTCTTGATGTTAGTAGTAGCATATATATCCACATGTATGCTTAGAAATCAAGTTATCGGCATTGCATCACTCTCAAATGAAATTTCGAGATAAACTTACCATTTTGTTTTTCACTTAGGTAACATAAAAAATAAAATGCAAACACCATCTTAGAAGCAGCTAATTATCTGACCCGAAGTGTTTAAATAAGGTGGCCATTGTGCCTTTCATAGAACTCTCCAGAGTTTTCCACAACAAATCTCGGCAATTGAACTCTCAACAAGGGTGACAACCTTTTGATCACAGGAATGCCAAACACGGTCCCCGTTGTACTATGCGAAAGACGAAATAATAGCCTGCGAATGAGTACATCAAGAGCTAAAGATACAGGTCAAGCAAGCATTTTCTCAAATAATAGCCAATGAAAAGGGCAATTCGCCCTTGTTCTTGATTTCACAATACAGTCGAAATTTCTCCTCCACATTCTCCTATGTGGGTATTTCTAATAGCAAGAGCCACTTGCGGACAACAGCCTTTCCTTGTCTCCAACTCAGCCTTTCACTGAGGAGAGAAAGCGAAACAACGAAGTTTTTCTTATATGTCCGGCAAAAGTTTTCCTTTGCATATTATCTTTTTAGATAACGGAATTTCCACCATCTCGCACTATTGAAACAACAGGGCCCGGAAAGTGGCCACTTAGTACTTGCAGAGTAGCACTCTGGCTGATGGCTCGTGTAGAGGCTTTCTAGTAAACGAAAAAAAATTGCACACTTGAGACCGCAGGCTTCTCTCACCAGAACAAGATTGTTAAGCATTCCTGTAGTGTTTTACCTTAACAAGGACTGTACTTTAAAGTCTTTAACATATAGCCTCAAGGTCTGTTATGAAAGAACAGTGTTGACTAATTTCGGTGTAAAATTGGCGTTCTTGATACATTCAGGATTTTTAGGTGGGAGGATATTATAACACTGAAAAACGAGAAACTTATCACGATGAACTGTTCATTTGCGTGCGGTATAGAAAATGAGCACTCACCTGCATGATGAGTTCAGTGAGAACAGCTTTGCTTCTGAACTAAAATCGTATTCATGCCCTTACCAACGTCGTAACAACTCTGCGAAATGTAATAAACTTCTATAGACTCTGTTTATAGATAATGAAACAAACTTGAAACCGCCCCCATTGCTGCACTGATTGAAGCATTACCTGATCACCACCTGGACAAGCCGTACATAGCCTTCGTCCAGGTAACATACGCATATGGCTGGAACGGTAGCAGTGAATACAGTAGACGTTTTTATGAAGGGTGTCACAAAATAAAAAAAAAAGTTCAAGCAAGTACTTAATGGTTTTTTGGGAAGCTTAACCGCAAACAATGAAGGTTAGAAATAAACGGTCTAGTATACTTGATTAACGTGATATATACAGGTGACACCACGTTATCTCAAACCAGTACTTACTTACTAAACAAGCCTCAACAATCCATCCTGGAAGCCTAGTATAGGCTCAGAAATCAACATAAAAATAAATAAAAAGCAACGTAAAAACACAACGAAGTACACGCATTGCAGGTAGGTAGTGAGATACTTAAAGAAGTAGGTATAACTATCTCGGACATGCTAGTCATGGCAATCCAAAGTAAAGGTATTAAAGGAAGAGTAAGCATGGTTTGGGCTACTTTTGGCAGGTATTCTGAAGTCCCAAGTAGTAAGCTACCTCTATCAATCCAAATACTGGTATACAACCAAAGTTTGCTACCTGCAAACGCTTAAGGGCGAAAAATTTGAGTCTGACAGTTTGAAAGAAAGCTTAGGTTGTGCCATGGAAAAACGGATGCTGCGGGCGATAATAAGCGTATCAAATTTGTTTGGTGATTAGGGAATTACCTCAGGTGCCGCGGAATCTGTTTCTTCTTCTTACCGAATTTCTTCTTACCGTTTGACCTGGTGCTTGTGCTACGATCAGCAGGCTTAAGTGCTTGCCATTTTAGAATTTCGGGTCAAACAATTGTTTTTAGCGCGTTTCTTGTATTTGCTATTGCAGAAAATTACGACGACGTCAATTTTTCATTAAAAGAGGAGTGCTAGCGCCCGTTGTGGATAGATAGTGTAGTTTAATTACGCGTAATGCTCTCCTTTCCTGATCATTGCGGGCTGGTATGAATACACTACCAGATTTATTATTCTGAAGGTGTTTTGGCAGTGTAAAAGTTTTGTAAAGAATTTTTTTACTTGTGATCGAGCAGCTGAGCAGAGAGAGAAAGACAGACAGACAGAGAGAGAGAGGGGGGAATTTTTGCGTTTTATAAACAGAAGAAGACTGCTGTATTTAAAAGACAATTATAAAATCTGTAGGTGGGGTCGGCCGTCGCGTGAAGAGACGCGGCGCCCGTGCTCACAAAAATATCAGGGCGGCTGCGGTCGACGTTCCTGGCGGTCGACGTGTTCCTGGCGGTCGACGTACCAGGAACAGTGCTGGCGTTGCAGCTTGAGAGTCAGCTTCACTGTCTTCTTAATCACGCAACCAAGCAGATGTCACTTTTTCTAGATTAGGTCGTATTATTGCAGCTCATAGAGGTAGTTGGCCCGGGGAACACTCCGACTCTCATTTTTTTCTCTCTCCACTTCTTCCTGGCGTGACTGGCGGCACGCATGCGTGAAAATGATAATTTCTGCTATTGGTGCTGCCGCTGCCGCACAGCGATGCTGCGAGGCCCACTTGCATGTCATGTAGTGGAATATTTCTCGTGTGTGCTCTCTCGGACATCATGGTGCTGCAAAAGGGACAAGAAGAACACCAGGACAAATAGCAACAAAAGTATTT
The DNA here is from genome assembly GCA_013339765.2 of Haemaphysalis longicornis. NCBI lineage: Eukaryota > Metazoa > Arthropoda > Arachnida > Ixodida > Ixodidae > Haemaphysalis > Haemaphysalis longicornis. The sequence goes on from CM023458.1 coordinate 21,013,653, forward strand.
TTCAGTACTATTAGAGAAAGGTTAGAACGTCGTTCGTATGCCCTGAAGCTGAGCTGAAGGATAGTACTTGTGTCGTGCGTGGGCTGTGCTTTATGAGAGACAACCTTGTCTGTGTTGTATAGCGCATGAGTGTTTCTCGCCGCACGTCGCGTTCGCGCACGTAAGGTGAATAAAGTGTTAAAGTGATATTCGAGCTGGCGTCGTTACTGTCCAAGATCAGTAGGCCGAGCGTGTAGCTGCGCTGGCTGCGCGCCGAGCAGAGGAACAGCGGAACTGGCCCGGTGGAGGCAGCGGAGCGGTGGTTGCCAGGTGGGAATGAGGGGACGGAGGGGGGGGGGTGGCAGAATCAAACCACAATGACAGGGTGAGAGCATCACCTCAACTTATCACATTGTTGTCATGGCAATTATAACGCCTTCATGGCCGACATGGCGGTGCCGTTGCTATGACAATAATAATGCAATAACGTTATCCCAGGTTCGCTAGTGAGGAATACGGCGCTAGTACAGGAGAATTAGCCCGGACACTTAGTTGAAGGCTAAGAGACTGTCTCCTGACACAACCCCGCATTCTAGCGATGGCGATGCTGCTTATGCGGATGCTATTAGAGTTGGCCTCGCTTACGTGGCTGTAGAATGGCTGTAGCTGTAGGATGGACCGTAAAATAGAAACACGAGAAGTTAGAATGACGTGAGGAAGCTTGAAATACGAGAGAGAGAGAAGTTGGTAAGGCTGAGTGAAGAAAAGAGAGAGATTGCTTGCACCCTCAGAAAAGAAAAAGTTAAAATTGCACATTGAGCCCTATTGAGCAGATAGTAAAGGCAGAGAGAATACGAGCAAGTAGAGTGATACGTAGCGGAGACATAGAAACTAGACGTAATTGGAGATATAGCCCAACATTTGGCTGAGAGTTTTGTGTTCTAGTTGGCATGTGTTGTCCTCACCTACCGTCTGGCCAAGTAGGCGTGTAGGCGTTTCGTATTCAGCACAGCCAAGTGACGCATGGCGCCAGTACGGTCATGTTTGAAGCTATTTCCACATGAATGTGGAACTCAATTTAATCGCTCTGAACCGTTTGTTCTCGCAGTGTTGTAGTTTCGCCTCTGGGAAGCAAACATCCCAACCCGGGTTCAAATCCTGTTACATCTTTTTTTTCATTGTCAAGGGCTTGTCATACTTAATGATTAACATTTGTTATACCGCATATAATGCATTTACGGCATGGGAATTCGGGCATTTTCGTTGCTTTTTTGTCGGTTCTAGCTACTGCTTTACGTACGTTTCTTCGGGTGTTCCCCTTTTAGGTCCGTTTCGGCTAGTTCTGTTGAATAGTTTTCTACAGCATGGCTTTGAACCATTGCAGGTTCGTTTTGGCTGTTATTTATTTCCGTTCGAGTGGTTTTGTATGCTTTAGGTACGTTTATGCTGTGATATAACCCCCATCAGCAAGCTCAGGTGACGGCTGGCTGTACTGACTAGGAAACCCATACAGGACTAACGGAGCTCACGAAGTGAGCTACCCCAAATCTTAACAATCCGGGCAGTCAGAAAAAAACAAGTGCTACAGTAGCCAAAAGAGTTCGTTTTGTAAAACATGGTTAGGTAGCGCGGTAAAGACGGGACAACAAAAAAGAGACCACACAAAACTAGCACTAGTCTTGTGTAGTCTGTTTATTGTTGTTTTACCATTCGAACCCGTGGCACAGTTCGAACCAAATAGCCCACATTTGCGTGTTGAAGAGCTCTTTTAGGTTGACTCAGATCTAAATACTCGTAGTGCGCCCCACATACGCTGGTCCCAGGTGTGAGCCGGGAAGCGGAGAGAGAAACGTGACACCAGAAGGCGGTCGCGTTCGCCGAACACCATTCCATTTGAATTTCCGCTAGTTCGAGGGCGAACCATTGCCTAACACTTGAGCATGGGCGGTAGATTGATCGCTGTGTTTTAGGGGCAGAAATTTATCTCACGACAACTCTGCGGTTTGTTTGACTCTAACACGCCTCGTAAGTTTAAATTTTCAAGGAGCGCTTTACCTTGCAATAACCACAACATCGGGAGTCAACCACAGAAAAGGATAAAAACGCGGACACTGTCTTGTGTTCAGATGATATCGCTTCAGGAGGGTCGCAGTGATTCCCATTTCAGTTTTAACCGTACCGCGGCGGACGTGAGCATTCCCTGTCGCTCGTCGTTTTACGGTCGTATGTGTGTGTTTCGGCGTGAGCTGATGTGTTGGGGGCTTTATTCAGGCCAGAAACAAAATTTAAGTGCACCCAAATTGCATAAAAAATGAATCGAAGTTAGGCTGAACTTTCTTCAGCTGCGTTGATTCCGTTTGGTCGTCCACAACTCTTCTACCCGTGTGCGTAAAGTGGCAAAGCACACTTTTGAAGAATCTCATTTTGCTACAAAATGGCTATGCTTAAAGAATAGCTTTTTAACAACAGTGCTGTGTACCGTGAGCTTTGTCCGCCATTCGTTTCAAAATCCTCAAAGCCTCTAAAAAGATGTGGTTAGTCAGGCACCGGTAATCTAACCCGGGATCGTTACGCCGTGAAACCGGCCACCTAAACACTGCGCCACCCCAAAGAACCGAAGGATACGGGGTTAGCAGCGGCGGGGAGCAATAGGATGTGCAGTCAACTGGAGAGAGAAAAAACGCTTTCTGTGATCTGAATCGAACATGGGTCCCTTGCCTTATGAAACTTATGAACCCTTATGCCTTATGAAACCTTGCCTTGCCTTATGAGACCTTGCCTTATGAAGTTGACGGCACGTGCGCGCGTGAATGATGATAACAGTGTTATCCGCGTAGGCCTGTAAATACGTGTCTTCCGGCATGGGAATGCAGAGCTTGTCAAAAAGGCCCCAAAAGGTGATAGCTCGGGAACCTTTAGAGATTTTTGTACGTGGGACGTTTCCTTTCAGGGCCTCGAACAACGGTGCGCCCCTCAAGGAACGGGGCGTTTAGCAGAATATAGACGACTTCGAGGGCAATCCGTGGAGGCGGAAAACAGTACATCTATCCGGGGAGAAAAGTGCCAAATATGTCAAATGCCCACAGCGAAACAAGGGATCGCACAACATCAGACCCCCATGGCGACGAGGGGTTGGCAGTAGGGCCGCAAATCAAACAAGCCTCGCGTGGGGCCAATGGAAATGCGACATTTGTGGGGGAGCCGGGAAAGGGGTTTGAAAATAGTGCATTACGTGAATTTAGCATTGTTCTGAAAAGAGCGCCATCATCAGTAATGCAATTGTCCGTATAAGGGCTCCGTCTGGCGGCGTCCAGGGTTACAAGCACAATTTAACGTAGCGTTGCTTCCAGTGAGGACGAAACCTAGCCAAGAAAAGGACAATGAGTGGAACACGGAAGCAGGGGGACATGTGGTTACTGAATGCTACCATTTAAAAAGGTCATTCCACAAAGGGGACTAATGGGAGAACCTTGACGAGACCCCATGTTGTTACGTGGGTAATGTTTCCTCAGGAACGCCTCGTAACAAACGGTGCGCCCCTCAAGGACGATGTTTGCAGCTCATAGATGTTTCGAGGCCAATTGTGTGATCGGAACAAGTACAATATTCGGGGGTGCCAAATAGTGTCAAATGCCCCAGCGAAATCAAGGGAAATAACAAGAGACAGACCACCATGGTCTCGATGGTGTTGCAGATGGCTACGCAAGTCAAACAAAGCGGTTGTTGTGTTGTGTCCGAAGGTAAAGCCATCTGATGTGGATGAAGGAGTCCGGAACGGTGTAGAAAATAGTAAAAACGTGAATTTAGCATTCGTTCTAGGAGCTTGCCAATCATCGATGTAATGCATATTGTCCTGCATGAAGAAGGCTCCGTCGGCGGACGTCCGGTTTCAGGAAAAGTTAACGTGGGCTTGCTTCCAGTGAGGAGGAAAATAGCCAAGAAAAGGCAAGAGTTGAACACGTGAAGCAGGAAAGAGGAGATGTGGTGAACAAGGAGATGAACCATGGAAGTGGTGATGCCATCAGGTCCCGGAGCAGAACCCAAATTCAGTTTTCTGGAGGCCAATGGCAACTCATCAAGAGTAAAGTTGTCGTCTTGGGCTTCCGTGTGGTATCTAGTTGTGGCAATGGCGCCCTTATTGCTTTGTGGGCGAGATTGTCGTCTTCATGGCAATCAGAAGGGAAGTGGGTTTTCAGGAAGAGACCAGTTGACTTTAATGTGCTTGTTGTCGACGTATCATCCGGTAAGTGCAAAGGGAATAAAACAGAAGGTACTCGGTGCTCCTGAAACGCGGCTTTGAATGGTTGCCCGAACAAGCTCTTGCGGGACGCATCTGCGCATGCCTGTCTTAGGGCCTTGTCTTTGGCGATCTGTATGTGCTCGCTATAGGCGGCGAGACTCCTGTAATAAACATTACGATCATCTGCCCGCAATAGTGCATCCCGGCAATGCTGGTACCTCTGCTGTCAGACTGCATCTCCATTTGGATAAGCTAGGCTGGAGAGTCCGCACTTGATGATGCACTCGTGTTCTTCCATGGGGTTGGCCAGGCTGCTGGCAGCGCAGTAAGCTTTGTCAGGATACGGGCACACGTCGGCTCGATGGCCCAGCTTCCACAGGCCCAGCGCCCCTCGTGTTTTCGCTTGTGGATGTAGCACCGAGTGACGGTGTCATGGTAGTGGATGTAGTGGGGTACCCGGCTGCCCGAAAAAGAGACAAGCACCGGTTTGGTCTGGCCCATCTGGCGAGCGTGCCGAGCGGTGGGGTTGCAGGGCTGCACCACTGCAGCGTGGATGTCTGCGGCTGAGTAGGTTAAGCTGGGATGCCATGGGTCATGCCCTTGACAGTGTTCGCTGGTCAAGCAACTAGCCACGAGCGGAAAACACTGCGTCTTCCAAGGTGAGGGATTTCATGTGAGCGTACTTTTCCCCTCTATCATGGTTCGGAGAGCTAAGAAAGAGAAGGTTCTGCACCAGTTTCACGCTGAGTTGGCCTCCCCGCTTTTCCTCAACCGTAAAACAGCCTGGCGTAGGGCACTGAAGAGGGTTGTCCCCCAGTGATTGGCGACGTTGAGCCCATCTCGAGGTCGGATGACCATTTTTATGTCGTCTTTACGAAGGGGAGCCGGTCGATATTTAGGCTCAGATTTTTTTGGCGGTGCCGGAGTCCCGGACGTTGCGACGGTACGGGACGGCACGGCGGGTGGTTATGAGGATGCCGATGCCATACCTTGGTGGGCTGAACCTGTAGCGGTGAGGGTGCAAGATGACTTTCCTGGGCGCGATAGAAGGCTGTGCGGTAGAAAGGTAGCTATCCTCTCGGGTCAGCATGTTCCTGGAGAGAGATGACTCCGCCGTCAACTACGGTGGCCATCTTCACGGTGGCACCGACATGCTGGGAGAAAACACCGGCCGCGCGTTGGTCAGGAGAAGAGTCGATTGTAGCCACGGCGGCAGCTGCACCAGCATCCTTTGCGCCCAGCTCTTTCTCCATGCCAGGGAGCGACTCGGCATCAGTGCTGCCTCGCCTAGGCTTACCGAGGCGGACCCGGGGGGGGTCACCCGGACATGGTCATCTGGAGTTTCGGTCGGGTCACACGGGTGAAATACACGCCGGCGACCTTCAGCTACCAGGGAATAAGATAGGCAGCGTGTGGACCCCGCAAGGGTCGCTTATCTCGCCGCTGCTGTTTAACCTAGTGATGATCGGAGTGACGGAACGGCTCTCGAACGCCAACAGGGTCATGCACACCATACACGCCGACGATATCGCGCTCTTTGTCAAAGGAGGCAGCGATGCCCACATTGAAGACGCTACAGGTGCGGTGGACGCCATCGAGGAGCAACTTGACGACTCGGGGCTGGTGTGTTCACCAAGTAAGTCGGAGTTGCTAGTGGTGCCACCGAAGGGAGTGAGAAAGAAGAAGCGAGACCCGAGAAGGGACCGCGAGAAAATCACGATACGAACGAGCGGTGGCCAGGTGATCCCGTACGTCGAAATGATCTGGGTGCTAGGCCTGCTCCTCGAGCGAAACAGCGTGAATGGCGAAACTATCAACCGCCTAACGGCCAAAGTCAACACCGCCATGCGCCTCATAAAGATGATATTGAACAGAAGGGCCGGCGGCCTGAAGCAGGCCAGCCTCACGCGGCTGGTCCAGTCCTTTGCGTGGGCCATATAGCCTATGTGGCGGCCTTCCACAATTGGAAGGTACAGTGCGGGGGCTGCACGCGGTGAACCTAATGGACAGAGCGGTAACAATCAAGTGGTTTCGGGCCAAATGGGAAGGGGCGTGGGGGCCCGAGGCAACGCAAACCACAGCGAGACGGCCAACGTGGCGGCGTGAGGTTTTACGTACCGCACCGCCCTACCTGCCGATTCCACAAAGGAGTGGTGCGAGGCCAAAGACAGTATGACAGGTTATCGGGTGGCCTCGAAAAGCAGCGCCCGTGCAAAGGCGCCATGGGCTGCTACCACTTAAGCACATTTACAGGCGCGGGTGCCAGAAGAAGGCGGGAGTAGCGAGGGATGCTCGCCGAGTAGAGGACGCCACGCCGAGATTATGTGTCCCGCATAGCAACGACCCTCCCCTCCTGGGGCTAGGATAGTCGCTCGCCGGATGATCAAATGACGTTTTTTCACTCACTCACTCACTCTCCGCAGTTCAATGGTCGCAGGGTCCAGAGGTTGGTCCCTAAAAGTGCGGAAACACGTTCACAACGCGAGCGAGTAAAGAACAAGTGTCATTGCCTAATAACACGGCCACTAGTTCGAAAAAAAACTACGGAGCCATGGTGAGTGCGACCAGCACCGTTCACCCCCTTATCGGCGGATCTGCTAAACCGGTTCGTTTTGGGAGGGATGTGAAAGACAGCAGGTGAAACGATCCGGGCCTGCCAGCCAAGGAGAACTTTGAGCTGCAAGTTCAGAAATATATCTGAGCTACAACAGCCAGCATTTCTAATGAAGGGAGAGGGGCCGCTAGCTTTGATGTTTCTCCAGCTTTGGCCAGTATTGCTAGCTGCGCTAATTTTTTTAGTTGTGCAACAGATTAATGGTGTGCGCGTTTGCTGCTTTATACAAGCGAAAAGGTTATTGCTTGCTTTCTGTGGACACCATTAGGCTTGACTAGAGCAACAGGCAACCGGCAACAGCGGTGCAGCGGTGGCGTAGCGGTAGAGCATACGCCTCGCATGCAGAAAGACCGTGGTTGGCATCCCTGTGCCGGCAATTTCCAGCGGATTAAAAAAAGCCGCGTCTTGATGGAATTGCACAATGGGGCTTGGGGTTCGGGCTGAGCCCGGCGTCCATTGCCGGTAACGCACTCCCTCACCAGAGCAGGGATCTTTTACGCACTCATTGATTTTTAAGACAATCTTTTTTAATATTTTCGGGGGGTGGTTGTGGTTGTGTGGGATAACGCGGGGTTTGTCTGGCTGGGTATGCCAGCAGTACCCTCCGTCCAAACTCATCCTAATTAGTCAATATTAGAGTCCTTTCACCACTAGTCTGCAAATTTTGTCTCCTGAAGGAAGCTTAGTTGAAGGCTGGACATGTTTTTGCGCAGCATTTAATATCCTGATTGGGAAGACGATGTGGTTCACAATGTTGTTAAGGCGGACAGCTTTCGAATCGCTGAGGGTACTGGGCGTACGACATTATAGTATGTGTTGCCCATAGCATTATGTCGAATCTCGTACGGCGATTTCGCTGTCGCGGAGGATTTACTCGAGATAATTGGTCGAACAAAATTTTGAAAAACTGAAAAAATAAGGAAAATATAAAAAGAATGCGGAAAATGGCGAACCGTGTAACGCCCGGCATTTCCGCAATAATGCAGATCTCGCTATAGTTACACCTTGTAGTCTTTGTAATAGCGTAAATCAAGCCGTGGTGGCTGAGTGTGCTAAGGCGTTGCGCTGCTGAGCACGACCGCGCGAGTTCGATTGCCGGCGCAGCCGTCCGCTGTTCTGTGGAGGCGAAAAGCAAGAAAGGCCCATGCGTGCGAGATTTCGGCGCTCGTTAAAGATCCCCAGGTGGTTAAAATTAATCCGGGCTCCCAACCTCCAGCATCCGCGCAGCCCTCAGAGAAGACAAGACGGCCCCATCTCGCTCGTGTTCATGGGCTAAGCTCGACTGCATGCGGCGAGACACTGTGGTAAGGCGAGAACTAAGCGGTTGAGAGCGCATGCGCTAAGCCGGAAGCAGCAGCGGCGGCTAGCGAACGCAGTTTTCGCGGCGGAGCTCATCCCGGCGAGTCACAAAATGCTGTACGACGCCGCTGTGGTAAAATTAAGAGTAAACTCCACTACGGCGCAAAAAACATCGCTTGCGTTGCGCGAGCGCACTACACCCCAAATCTATCAACCAACAATAGCGTGAATTGAGATAATTGGTCAGAACGGATTTAGAAATCCCCAAAAATAAAGAAATATATAAAAAATTACGGAAAATGGCAAACTGCGATACGCGTGCATTTCTACATTATTCCGGATTTAATGAAGGCTTCACCTGTAATTGGTTATAGTAGCGTAAATGGAGATAAGTGGTCGAGCGAAATGTTCGAAAACTAAAAAAAAAAATATCCGCACAACTGAAAACCCGTTACAACGCCGTTCATTTCCACAATAATGCACATTTCGCCGAAGCTCCCCCTGTAATCGTTTTAACAGCTTAAATGGAAAATAATTTGTCGAACAGAATTTTTCAAAACTACAAAATGAGGAAAAGAAAAAAATTACGGACAATGTTAAGATGTATAATGCACGAACATTTCCACAATATTGCAAATTACACGAAAGTTTTAACTGCACTTTTACAGTACGCGTACATGAGATAATTGGTCGAACACTAGCAGCGGCTGTATTCTCGACTTGTACAAATTCACTGTGAACTTTGAATTTTCGGAAGCCTTTTCGGATTTGCTTTCAATTTTGGTCACGTCCTTTTTGGTTGACAAAGCTGTTGCGTGTGCTTTCGTCATTTTGACGTTTCATACCGCTTTACGAGCCCCAGTTCTAAAGTTTGCCTTATTTCTCTTTACTGAAAGTACATAATTCTTGGCCGGGCAATGAAAAAACTAGACTAAATGCAGCGGACACAGCGTACGGCTGTCTTGCTATCCAACAACAATACGGCTTTTATGTCACGCACTCTCTGTGATTGGCTGAGAACGCGTGACGGAAGTTATACAGCTGGTGCGGGATTGAATATGTCACACATTGCCAACTTCAGGCTGCGTAAAAGTGACGTAATGTTACGTAACAGCTTGAAAATTGCGTACTGCTGTAGCCGGGAAATAGGGCTAAACGTTTCACCGACCTTCGATACGTGAAATCCCGTGAATTTACAGCAGGTGGTGTTTCGCAGGACGCGCGGCTTAGAGAATGTTTTTCTACGATACAAATAATAGTTTTGACTGTTTCCATGTGAGCGATCACGGAGCATACAAATAGTGTGCGGTAGCTTGCTTTCATGTTGCGCAATAGAATAAAAATTATTCGTTGGCGCAAGAGCAATGTCACAGTTAGTACAAGCCTCTCCATGACAAAGAGAACCCAATGCATAGCATTTGTCAACAGTCCTAGTAAGCTGCTGGGTCACATGATCGTGACTCAAGAGAAAAATAGCAAATAAAAGTGACTTTGATGCATTACTGCGCTGATTGAAGTCAAGCTTGACGAATACGTGAATCGACGACACCTTTACGCTCCGCGGTTATCAGGCGTAGCGCTTCTTGAATTTTGAATTTGAATTTTGAATTTATGTCATTTTGTGTTACAACAAGAATGTGTACAATAGAAGATTTCAGAAGGAGGTCCCAGAGCCAGAGACTGAAGAGAGGACCTCCTGTTATTCATTAAACAGGCGGAAACACACAGCGGGAGCTCGCTGCCCTTATGAGTCATACAAACGACGGTCGCGACCAGTCGCGACCAATCTGTTTTTGTAATCACGCCAGTAAACTTGTAAGATGACAGCAGACGATAGCGGGGCGGCGGTGGCGGCCGGGAAGGTGTTAACGCAACACCAACTTAGCCTTGAAGCTGAGAGCTCAACCATGTTTACTAAAAGCGATTGAAAGAAATAAATCGGCACTGTAAAGAAAGATTGTATGATGTTCTTTGGCTCAACACCCCCTTTTCGCTCCGCTTTTGGATCAACAGTTACTCGATCCCTTGTGGTGTTGATGTCAATTTTGACCCGCAGAAAGGGTTTCCCTTGCCAGCCTGAGCTACCGTCCTTAATTTTTATAGCACATGCCAACGGTTTTTATATCTTTTATGTGCAATATCTGATAGCTTGGTAGACATCTTTATGAGTGAAGCATCAAATTACACTGCATGTCGTCATGGCTGTACGTGCATCACGTCACTGATTGCCTTACGTGGTGCTAACGCAATAAACATGGTGAATTCACCGGGAATTCGTGCAGTCGAGAAAGGGGCCCCTGGTCACGGTTCTTCTCGCAGAGGAATAATAATAGATGTTAGTCTGGTCGCTTATAATGCTTTTTCTCTCCATTCGCGCCTAATTAGGCGCCGGCCCCATTTCTGTTTTTGGCGTGCACGGGATCGGGGTGAAGGGAGGGGGCACGCACGCACAAGCAGGGCTTAATGGCCGTTACTTATTGTCATTATAGAAGTTACAGAGTATCGGCCACTCTTTTTCCCCTATTGTTCCGTGCCGCCACCGAGGTCATTGGTCAGTTTCGCATCACGTGACATTGTTTACACTGCGATGGTTCATTAGGCACCGCCATTTGTGTTTTATGCGTTTTCTGTCGGTCTACTTTGGTAGTCTCACCTTGTCCTCCCTGCTCTGCGCCTGCGGGTGGAACTGGTGGCGTTTCCGAATGCAAATCAATAACAACGCGTTTAGCAGCATTTCAGGTGCAGAACTGTGTCCGAACACGCTGTGTTGCTGCGTGTTCAGCAGTGTTGTTTATGACCTCGCCCAAATTAGCAGTGAGGCCGCAGAAGCGGCATCTGGCAACAACGAAAACAACAAAATGGCAGCGTTGTTCCCTTGCGTCCCTTAGTTACGGTACTCTAGATCTTATCTTGTGACACTACCGTTAACGATGACATACCCGTTGTGGTGGTTGGAGATTTAAACGTGGCAGTCTCATGACTCAATGCGCGCCAGTCAGCTGTCCTCGGCAATCGAGCGGTTGGGGTCTGGGTTGGTGTGTTGCACAGACAATGAGATGCCTACGACTGGGCAGTGAAAGGGACACTCACGTGAGTGCCCACTAATATAGAGGTAGAAGCCCTCGAGGTGCTAACTCGCTATTGGACGGACGCATGTCGCCTCGCTTGGGGGCAGAAGAGCGGAAACTTAAGAAGCCTCAGCCCGAACACAAGCGTGAGTGGGAGCGAAAATCACGGAAAGCCGCTGCCGGCGCCGTTGCCGCTTCAAGTTTGAGCTCGTCGTGTAGCTGCAAATCCCTCCCGGATGAACAGCAAGTGGCCCGCTCAGGAACGCCGACTAGGGTCAATATCACTCCTTACGCTTAAAGGGCTTTCAGAGCGACATGTTCAACAGTATCTTTCACCTCTAAGCACCGCTCATGACTAGTTGCTGGTTTATGCGGGTACGGGTTGGGAGAAGAGGGTGGTAGGGGGGTGGTGGGGCGGCCACGCGCAAACATAGGTTTCATACCCTTACTGATGGCATGTCTGTTCTGTTGGCGTGAGATTCAAAGTGGCCGTCAAACTGCCCAATGCGACCGGTACGGTGTCATCGGTGGTAGAGAGGATTGGGTTGGCGCGTTACACAAACAGTAACATGCGTAAAACGCGGGAGGGGAAGAGACAGCTCTATCTCTTTCCGCTAGGATAAAGCTCAGGTCTTTTCCAAATTTCTGTCAAGTAATTGGCTTGGAAGTATGCTCAGTTGTAACTTACAAACAAACGTGTTTTGTTTGGTCTTCTCCATGGAGAGCGTTCTGCTTTGCAGGCCATCCTTCTTCAAAGAGTGGAGCGCGCTAAATTTTTTTCTTTCACGTCAACCACGATTCCTCATCATCATTGTCAGAGGAAGTTAGGTTTCCTTCAGGGAGTTCTGGTGTAAAACGGAATCAGTGAAGACACTAAAACTTCGCTTTAATAACGCCCCCATACGAACTCCACGCGCATTAAAATGCCGGTCACTTTAGAAACACGTGGAGCCTGAAAACAGTTCTGCAAAATGAGCTACTCACTCTCCTCCACCTCTTGGTGGTGCTGCAGAAAACTAGTCAGGCCGTTTATTGAAGGGTAGAGAGAGGGCAGTATTTTCATTCACGCAGGATTATTTACGAAGTAAAATATTCACGGAATGTCTTAGACAGCTTCTGTTTCCTGGCGCGGACGAGATAGCTACTTTTCTACTTTCAAGCCCTTTACTTAGACTAAGGCTCATGAGACCGTAGGTTCCAAGTAGGCCCCTACTGAAACACGACGATCGCCTTGTTTTCCGAAGGGTGAAGTCAGAGTGTGCCTCAACTAAATTTTCGGCTGACTGCGGTATCAGAAGACGGCCTAACTGAAGAACTACTCCACCATACTCACAATGTCTCCCGTTCTCTTGCAAGCTATAATAATAAATTTTTGAACATCGGCACCCACCCCGGGAAAGTAAAACACTGCGATTGATTGTTCCATTTTTTTAGGAAGGCGAACCCCTATAGTTGAAGCTACTACAACCCTATTCCCTCACATCTTGCGCAGGAAGGTTCTCAAGCGTATCATCCACACCCGCCCCACTTATAACGTGTGGGCCACGCAGGCCTTTCCCCATCATTGTTTGGCTTTCGGCCAGGTCTAGCCTCCTTGCAATGCTCTTCTCAATCGAGCACGATCTCCTCAGTTCCCCTCCTCACTCTGACGAGTCAGCATTACTAGCAATTGCAGTACAAAGGCATTTGACCATCTGTCTCACCCTGCCATCTTCGTAACTTTAGCGCTGTCGCACCGGGCCCCCAGATATGCAATTAAGTCCGACCATTTCTGTCACAATGGAGGCCACCATACAGCTGGGCTACTTCCAATCCGCTCTTATTTCTCTCTCCTCGTTTAAACTTTTCGGGCGCAGCCCTTTGGCACCCATTTGTGGGCTGAGCCGCGTCACCGTCGTAACTGAGAGAACGATGGCAAGACCGAATAGTGCAAGAAAGCAAAGGAGCAGAGTGTTGCGAAATTGTGAGGGGAGGGTGGTTCACCATGGCGGTGCGAGCGCTTTCCGAATGTGTGCGGTGAGGGAGGCGGAGGGGTATGCTGTGCCCATACGAGACGCTCGTCTACGCAACGCGGACGAAAACTTGAGGGGGGCGTGCGCGTGAAGATGGTGCTCGTTCCCTGCCTAAGGCGTGGGTCGCAGTCTCCTTCCTGTGACGCACTTTGCGCCGCCGACTGCAAGGCTCATCATCGCTGCCGTCGAGAGAACCCACGACTGAGTGCTGCCTCAGCGGACTGGTGCTGTGCCCAAATATCGCAGTAGGGAGTATCGTAACCGCCAGATAATTGTTTTTCTTTATTACCTGCTTGGCATAACAACGGCTCCACAAAGAGGGTTGAACATAAATTGAGAACGACTCAGCGGAGCAATGGAGCGGAGATGAACAAGTTTAACATTAAGGGACAAGAAGAGAGCGGAGTGGGTCAGGGAACGACCGCGTGTTAAAGATATATTAGTAGAATATAAGAAGAAGAAATGGACGTGGGCAAGGCATGGAATGCGAAGGCAAGATAACCGTTGGTTATTAAGGGCAACCGAGTGGATCTTTAGAGAAGCAAAGCGCTGCAGGGAGCGGCAGAAAGTTAGATGGGCAGATGAGTTCAAGAAGTTTGCAGGGATTACTTGGTCGCAGTTAGCACAGGAACCGGGGGTAATAGGAGATTAATGGGAGATGCCTTTGCCCTGCAGTTGGCGTAGATGGGCTACTGGTAGTGGTGATGATGATGATTATGATGACATAACAACACAACACAATTATAATAATACGTGCTCTCATACCTGCTATTTAACTTTGCTATGATTGAGTTTCCCCCAATAGAGAAATTTCAACTTTAAAAAACGTGCTTTATTCTGATTATGTCCTTCTGTGGTTGGCTTGCGCCAGCTATATCGTAAAGACGGGAGTCCACTGTCTGCTTCCTAGTGACTCTCAGTCCTCGCTTGACTCACTAACGAACGCCCGCCGTGGTGGCTTAGTAGCTAAGGCATTGCGCTGCTGAGCACGAGGGGTCGCGGGCTCGATTCCCGGCCTGCGGCGGCCGCTTTTCTGACGGAGGCGAAAAGCGAAAATCACTCCGTGTGGTACGAGATTGCGGCGCACGTTAAAGATCCCCCAGTGGTCAAAATTAATCCGGAGCCCTCCACTACGGCGTGCCTCATCGCCTGCGTTGCGTCGGCGCGTTAAACCCTACAATCAATCAATCACTTGCCAATACCGAACAGCCCGTTCTCAGTGCTCTAAGCTCAATACCTGCACGTGACCACCCTGACACTACGGTACACCTCAATGCAACCCCGGTACCACGAGTCTCGTACTTGTACATACCACGGGTTCTCAGACAAGTGTACTAAAAGCCCATTTACTCACTTAATACCATAGGTACGTACAATGAACTATGAATATTCTTTCAATCGATCAGTCAATAGACGCCAATCGATAGTCAATCGACACCATGACTTACAAAAGGTCGAGTGCTTGACCTAATATTAACTTCATAATAAGGCTTACCACTACAAACCTTCCCCACCTCCTCCCCACTGCTACGGGACTTCAAAACGGAGACTGTCTCATATGGAAAATTTATAAAATGGTTTTAATGGCACTCCACAGTTTTCAAAGACAAAGTTGCTTCGTTGAAGCCTATAATCCCTCATCCGGATGCCCTCAAGGACGTTTAACTTTCCTGCTTATGTGGCTCTCATCTACCACCCGGTTTAAGCCCCTCAGTCACGTACCGATTTATTTTCCCAGGAGATACAATCCCGAAGGCCAATTCTGCTCCACAAATGGCCTCATTAAAGTACGACTCGTACCCCGCAACGCACACCCCGGCTACCACGGGCGCCGAGAACAAATGGCCCGTACGCGCACAGAACGCTAGCTCAGAGGCCCCATTACGTTATACGTACACACCACATATTACCGCAGTGATGACACCTACGCACCTGCGATAATCAATGGTCTCTACTCTCCTCCTCTTTAACGCCATCCTTCTCGCTACCTGCCCCGTGCCCGTGAAAGAGGCAGCTACTGCCTACACAATAACTCTCAAGTCAATATTCTACCCTACTGTCTCCAATTCACAAACGGCCTTTCGAAATTTCACTAGAGGTATCATTTCATCTCCGGTCCTCATGACTCTCCCAGAGTCTCCTCCCACATTAGCCACCTGAGCCAGAGAAATGATTTCACGCCATCCCATATGGGCGTGGGGCGCAATTACGTTGTTTACATTGCCGCTCAGGAGCTCGCTCACCTACTACGTCAGGACCTTGCTCATAGGCATGCACCCCACTCAGTTTGCGATTGGCTCCTGTACTTGCGGAAAATTGCGTCTCACTCTGCGTCTCCCTCCGCCTTCTACCCCGCAGCACCCGTGTTATCTGGGTATGAAGTGCATTTTGCGTTTTCTTCAGACACACACTTCTGTGTGCAAGCACAGTGTATACCTTCTGCTTCCTACCCCTACCTCTCCGCAAGTTCTGCTGTATCTTAGGCACAATAAACCACGGCATGTGGCAATGACCGTGAACCTATATGTTTGGCGGAGCTGCTGTTCAACTCCAACTATGTTGTCCAGGAAACCAGCATTAGGAGAGCTGCTGTAATCCCCGGCAGGCTCCAGCCTTCGGTCACCTCCTCGTCAACTATTCTTGCTATGTCAAAGAACGTTTCTACTACTGTTAATAAAAAAAACTGGCTGCGGTGTAGCTCAGCTAGCCCTTGATCATGATCATCATCATCACCAGCCGATCTCCGATCACTGCAGGGCAAACGCCTCTCGGAGACCATGGATCTCCAATTATAACCGTCTTGTGCTTACTGCGGCCAATTTATCCCCGCAAACGTCCTTATCCTATCTGCCCATCTAACTTTTTGCCGCCCCTTTACACGTCTGCATTCTCCACGGAAACCTTGATAGGCGAATCTAATCTTGTCTTAGCCTGGTTAACCTTTGGTTTAGCTGTAATTATTACACTGCCCGTCCAAAGCCTGTCGCTGTTTATGGTTGTAGTGCCGCTCACGGAGTTTCCCGAGCCGAACCGTTCGGTTTTCCTCAGTCTCCGATGCCAGCTTCCCGCACTTGGTATTCCGGACCCGCTCCAGGGAAGCGGCTCGCCAGGCGATATCCGAGGGGTGGTGAGCAGCCGCTTCCCGACGACGGCTCCAAGCCTCCAGCCCCCGCGCAACGCTCAGGTAGAAGAATACGGCCCCGCGTCCGTCGCACTGATGGCCAAGTATCGCCTGAAAGCGGCGAGTCACGTGGTCAGGTGGCTACTCAGCTGAAGAGAGTGCATGCGCAAAGCCGGCAACAGCGGTGGCGACGACCGCGGCTACCAAACGCGGTTCTCGGCGCAGCTCCGCCCGGGAAGTCACTTGATGCGGTGCAGTTGCGGTGAAATGAAGGTCAAATCTTACGCGACGGCGAAACCACTGTACTACGTTAGCGCAGCTTCTCTTTAAAAACGTTGCCGCAGCCACCGCCTGTGTCGCGTGAACATGTAATTACCAGTATGGCGATCGCTGAAGTGGCACCAGTCACATTTTCCGCTCGGATCACGAAGAGTAAATGGTCTTTTCAAAAAAGAATTCAACACCCGCGTTTTCATTTCATTCGACAGTAGTCTGCTACCTGCTATCCACTCTTTGCTCCACATGCTGCTTATATTGAAGCAATACACACTGCATAGCAGTCCTACAGGAATATACTGCTCCTTTAAGAGCGTACAGGCTACGCTTATCTGAAAAGGAGCTATAGGTGACCCGTCATAGCGAGAAGAATGTTTTATGACACTTGGGAAGATGCCACAGAGAAACGCCAAGCCTGGCACGTGCGATGTGCGAAAAAGTTCGAGTAACGTAGTGGTGATAACAAATAAATGAATGTGAGGTTGCACACACTGGTAGTTGTGGTGATAAAAGGGTGATAGTGATGGGGATGATGAAGTGCACGTTGCGGAACGGATGAGTGATTGTGATTTTAAAAAAACTTGTTGGGGGACTTGTTGGTTCATTATTCTTAAATTTGTTTGGCGCAGAAATGAAAGGCGATAAACAAGAAGGGAGACGGGACAAGCGTTTCTTTCCCACTTTTGTTGGCATTGGTGTTGGTTCGAGTTAAGAGCGTGCCTTAAAATGAAAATGATTCCGTTGGTTTTCAGAACTCGGCTGGTGTGTCAGTAGACCCCTTTATTTCTATTCTTGAGTTTTATTTAAAGTCTGCTTTTATCTCCTTTGACAACGGTATGTCTCTGCAAAGACAAGGGGTTTCTATTGGTGCCTCTGTGGCCCCTGTAATCTGTAAGTTAGTCTTAACTTTTTTAAATATGTGGAAGATTTTTAGTGGTTCTAAACAAGCATAACAGTCTGACGCACACAGAATCTGTTGACTTTATTTGTGCCGCTTTTCGGCGCCATGAGAATAGTTTAGTTTTTACGCGCGATATTTCTTTACACAACTCGTTGCAGTTTTTGGATATTAATATCAATTTCGGTACCAAGCATGTCTGCTGGCGTCATTCCCGAAGGGCACAGAAAGAGCTGCTCCTTTTTGACTCTGCTGCCTACAAGACGGTGAAAAGAGCAATCGTTCAGTCGTGCCTGGAATCGCCGCTCTCCAAGTCGGATCCCCACACTATGCAGGCTAACTTTGATAAGCAAATTCAAAGGCTGCTTTCAGCCGGCTTCCCGTGCGCGGTTTCCCACTCATTCGCTCAGGCACTCCCCAAGAGGGTAAAGGAGGCACCTCTAGAAGAACGCCTGAGCCAGCGCAAAGTACGGTAAAATCCGCAGTGGTGCCGTATATCCACAAACTCGCCCATCACCTCAAGAAGGTGGCCAACAGGTTTGCGATTCCGATCCTGTTCTTAGCGCTGCGTAAGCTGGCCCAACTTTACACGCGCACTTCTTCCAATAGGTGCAAAAAGTAAGGATGTGACAAGACGCTTGTTAGACCCTTTCTGGACTGCGCTATAGGCATAGTGTATCAGATTCCACTTAAATGCGGGAAAGTCTATGTTTTCCAGACCGGCGGATGTATCAACGACCGAGCACGGGAACATGAATTGTCGATAAAGAATAAGGAAAATGCGCATTTGCCCGCTCATTGCGACTCCTGAAATTGTGAGCCACTTCTGGGGGAGATCAAGATTTTTGGTAGGAGCAGATATGCGACAGCATGGGAACTCGTGGAAGCTTTTGATATCAAGCAAAAAGACGATAATTGCATCGGTGATACGTCGGTGCTCTTTGTTAACTCAGAGAAATCTTTTTTTCGAGTGTTTCGGTGATTGACACATATGCGTACTTGTAATACCGTACTGTGGCGCATGCTGTGCATGCTCCAGTTGTTTCTATATTTACCGGCTCCAGCGGTAGTTAAAGTTGAGTTGAAAGTTAGCGCTTGTCCCTTCTCCTGTCTTGTGCACTGTTGTTGGTTTATGCGCTAAATATATTTATGCATGATTGTGGTGGTGATGGTTACGATCCGGATAATACCTGACAATTTTGGGCATTCGGGCATTTTAACCGGAGTACCCCATGCTGGCTTTGACTCCGTTATCACGCAGAGAGTACCTTGAGGCCATATTTTAATGGCTCATTTACCCTCCTGACGCTGTCCATGGTCAAACAAAAATAACAAAAAAATGCCTTTGCTATGTTGAGCCCTATTTATAGAAAGCATCAGTGAACGTGATGCTCCCCCTCAATAGGGCACAAATAGGGCTAACATTTTCACCAGAAAGTCGTGAAAATTTTAAAAAGGCGAAACAAATATTTGAACATCTTACTTTTAATGAAACACAATAAAAGAGGTCATAGAATACGCGAGTAAAATTTAACATGGCATTTTTGTGCCTCAAAAAATGGCACATATGCTTCCCTATACCACGGCAAAAAGATGCTTATAGGCGGTATTTACTGAAATGTTTAGCGGGCAATTTCTACGTTTTCAAAACTAAAAAATGTCCTGCCTATTCCTGCGTATTGCGTCCGCAACTCGCAAAAAAAAAAAAAAAAACTTCGGCGTGCGTCGTCAACCCATGGCGCCCGATGTCAGCCCATTTCTCGGACCACGGTATCAACAGGCATACAGTTAAACCTGGATGTAACTAACCTCCATGTAACGAATTCATGGATTTAACGAAGATTTTCGATTTCCCATTTCCACCTTCATTGAAGCCTATGTGTTTGCGACCTGAATGTAACGAAGGAGTTGCGACGGTTTACATGGATGTATTCATGGATGTTTACATGGAGGAGGTATTCGCTCCTCTGATAAGTGAAAATTTCTGGCTTTTTTCTGAAAAATCGTCGGGCAAAATGCACTAATTCAGCGAATTGAGCTCACACCGCAATCTCTCGAGCGTTTCCACGTGTGAGTGCGGTGTCGGTTAGGTGCGAGGAGTCCCTGTGGGCGCATAGTCGCAGTGTGTTCCCTGATACCTGTGGTATGGATTAGTGGATGATTTCTGTTGCGTGAATACGAAAATATTTGTCTTTTCAAGGCAATTCTCGCATTTGAATGCCGTCTCCGCCGGCGAGAAAGAAGAACGTCACCGCCCGGTACAGTATCACAGCTCAACAGTATCAACAATGTTGTCTGTAGAAAAGAGCATGAAGTTCGCAAAAAAAGGCGCCCTTTCAGCATAACTTTGGTTCTTGAATACAGTTCCCGCGACCTGGGAACCGCTCCGTCTGGTGTCTGAAAACGCCTCGAGCTCAAATAAAGTTACTACTACTACTACTACTTGAAACGCGTTAAGGCACCGAAAGGTATCAAAAAGCAAAATTGATACTTAGTTACGCTCGTGAATTCAGGGGCCGTGTATAGTAGTGGGAAGCCAAATCACGCACTTTTTCTATTGTGAAATCTTTGAAGAAGGGTGAGTTCAGCATCACTGATGTCTGGTATATTGGTTTCGTTTCTGCGTCATTCCCGCGAGCCTCAACTCGAAACCTGCATGCAACGACAACCTGGATGTAACAAAAAATTCCAATTTTTTGTCAACTTCGTTAAACCCACGTTTAACTGTATTACTAACCTCGCTCAGGTTACGTGGTGGCGCTCTTCTTGCTCTCGAGAACGTTGCATCGCCGGGCAATGAAACGACGGTTGCGAAAGAAAGCAACACGTTGCACAAGAGGCCGATACTGGAGTCGCCTGCAAACACGGATGTAGACACAAGACATCCTGTAATTTGCGGTTCAGTACAAAAACAAATAATTGGCCTGAGGAAATGTTTCGCGCTAACGAAGATTTAGATACGATGGTAGCGTAGCAGCAAGTGCATACAAGGCCGTTTGCCGAGGCGTGCTCTGCTTGCACTCATCTCTCAGCTCAAGCGCTGGCGAATCGTAAGCCTTCTTAGAACAAATCATTTGTTTGTCTTCCGCTGGGCAAACTTTTCGCCAACTGTATTTCTGTTGCGGTCCTTGAACATGTGACAGAGCTTAAAGGAGCGACTGGCTTCCCCTAGCATATGCGCGCCACTTGGTTCATCATGACGTCAATTCACGCGTACCTAATCTCTAACCTTTCATTGGGTCTACTATTATTGCGACGATTTCAAACGTGTCTTGCAATATATAGACCATAAGGTGTCTTATGAAACAATATTTAGCTCGAGGTATTACTTTCGGTTTGGTGGGGCAGTTCCGAACATCAAACAGCCGTTTCTGTTGTCGTCTGCTGCGTTTTTTCTGGTTCCAGCAAACACAAGTACCGCACTTCGTGGAGCCCGACGTGACCAGTGTCACGTTAATTGGTGGCGTCGCCTTGGCAGCACATGTAGATGCTTCGCGTGGCACACAATGTGTTCCCGCATGCAAGCTATGCTAGTGAATTCGGCGTATACTGTCTCTGTGGTTTAGTTACAAATGCATCTGGATAAAACAAGGTCGCACCTTTGCTGCATAAGCTTTGCAAGACAGTTGAAACATGTACTGATACAGGATTCATACGTTCCTTTTTTTTTCGCTGGTATGAGTGCCTATAAGGCCAGCAATCATACAATGGCACATAAGATGGTCGACCGCAGCGCAAAGATTTCCGCAGAAATTTAGATTATTATAAACTAATGCCTAGCATTCTTATGCCACTTGTCTTGAGTGTCACTTCTTCACAGCCAAATTTCTTGTTTTTTTCTAAATCCTGTCCGGCGAAATATCTCCATGTACACTATTATAACAATCACAGGTGGAACTTTCGCAAAATCTAGATTATTGTGAAATGCAGGGCGTTACACTCTTCGCCATTTTCTGTACTTTTTATATTTTGCTTATTTTTCTGATGTTTCAAACTTCCTGTCGACCAATTATCTCATTTACGCTATTATAACGATTCCTGGTGGAGCTTTTGCGAAATCAGCATTATTGTGGAAATGGAGGCGTTACATGGTTCGCCATTTCCCACAATATTTTAAAATTTTCCTATTTGTTAGTTTTTGGAAAGTTTGTTCACCCATTATCTCCATTTACGCTCTTATAATGATCAGAGAAGAAACTTCGGGGAAATGTGCAATTTTTTGTGAATGCAATGCCTTATATTGAGCCATTTTCGTATTGGTTTTTATTGCTTAGTTTTGAGTTTTTCAAAATTTTGTTCGACGAGTTATCATTTACTCTATTATTACAGTTACTTTCGCAATTTTCTAAAAATCTGTAATATTGTAGAAATGCAGGACGTTACGCGATTCGCGTTTTCCGTATTTTTTTTATATTTTTCGTAGTTTATTTAGTTTTCCTAAAGTTTTGTTCGACCAGTTATCTCTATTTACGCTGTTATAACGAGTACAGGTCAAGCTACCGCGATATTTGCATTTTTGTAAAAATGCAGGGCGTTACGCGTTCATGGCTGTGGGGGTACGCGGCAAAGAACGCGACGTATTAATAATTATTTACAGACTCCTTTATTTGAGTATGTTTCGGTTTGCCCTACGAGCACCAAAGTAATCGCCATGACACGACGGCACTCTTGACGTCACTGTCCTCGTCCCACCACGGCCGGTCTGGACTTGCGCTCTTGACCGAGGGGGTTCGTCGAGACTGTCATCGTACGCGCTCGGGCAGCATGACGTCAACCCCAAAACTTCGCCCTGCGACGTGATTCACAAGGCCGAGCGCGCGTGTTAACATAAGCCAGTGCCTTAACTACGTACAAGGAGCAGCTTAGTACGAGGCTCATGGCAACGAACTCAAGCCGTCATGCTGATGCCGGTTTTGAAAGTGTATCGGTTCTGAGCTTTCTTCCCCGTGGAATACGGGTTGCTCTCAACTGATTCCAAAAACACCTTAATGCATGGGTTCTTTCAGAAAATGGGGTTGTTGTAATAACGATACGCTATCGTAAAAAAACGGAAATATAACCAATCCGCGGTGCGACGGCTAACTTTTCTGCTAGTTATGTTTAGATCACTATGACAACTCTGAAAAGATATGGTAATATTTTTTTTATTCCATCAGTACAGATGTTTCTGATTTTTCTCAGTCCTGAGACAGGCCTTCTTAGTCAGAACAAGAGTCAGTGAACGGCATTTTGCACAGAAATATGATTTTGTTTTTCATACGTCAAAAGAATTCCAGCCAAACTTTTTGACCCTTGCGTCGGTACATTTTACAGTCTAATATAAATAAGCAGTTAGGCACCCCTTCTTTTGTTAACTGGAAATACGGCTCCAGTGAAACTCTTGTGAAGGGAAAACAAAGCGACAGCTCTTGTTTGGAAAACATGAATGCTTTTTATTTGATCACGATGAGTAAGTTGCACCTATTTACTTCAGTGGTTCCTGTTATTGGTACCCTATTACTCAGGGGAATATGTCGGGGAATCACGCAATTTAAATTCCTGAAAATTATAATGCAAACGAAAGTGACGCATCAGAGGACACATGCATCAGTTTGTAGTTTTTTGGGCACTGAAGCACTCCTCCGCAGTTTAATTCCGGTCGCAGTCAATGCTTTTATTGGAAGGGAAGAGCGAAACAGCCCGTTACTAGAGACTTCGGCACACGTTAGAGATCCACACATGCTTGAAACTAATCTAGCATGAGCCGACGTAAGACGCGCCCCAACCTTCAGCTCTGTCTTCGGCGCGTTAAAACACTAAAATATGAATACTCCGTTTTGTAGGGTAGAACTTTATAGTATATTCAATTTTAGCGTATCTTAAAACTTTGCATCTTTATTTCGGTCCATATTGCGTCTTGTTTAATGTCGCCGGGATTTCTTTTCTTTGAGATTTTTCTAAACATAGGCTTCCATGCCTGTTACTGTTTGCATGAATAAAAACCTAAGGTAACAGCAAAAGACGCTTTCCAGCTATTACCGTTCATGTACCCGCAAACGAAGCCCTTAAGCAGACCAATGCCAAGCCCGTACCTGTGCTCACGAAAATGTCTAAGCACCTTGTCGAAAGTGGTATTGCCATGAAAGGGAATCGCCTCCGGTAGGCGTGCTAGTGGCTATCCCCGTAGCAATTACCGTAAAAACCCGCGTATAATACGAGGTTTTTTTCCGAATTTTACTATGTAAAATTTGTGCCTCGTATTATATGTGGATCCCAAAGTTTTCAGCCGAAAATTCGCACTTTTGGTTTCGGTTTCAGCGGAGGGTGGGCTATCTTGCGGTGGCGTTAGCTGGCTGCTGCTTCTCTCAGTCGGCGCCAATTTGATTGTTTTGACCACGCGAAGGATCGGCACGTTCACCGCAAGTCTATCACGATGTCGGGTGCACGAAGGCATTATTTTATGTGCCGAGACCATCAGGAATTGCGCCGCAGGACGGCAGTTCGGCGTCACCGAAGGCAGCATTCGCGGGTGGAGAAAGCAACTGGTGCTTGACTTGATAAAGTCTGTGTGGTGTCGGCGGCCTTGAGCACTGTTGGGGGTTCCCGTAAGTGCTCGTGTTGGACGCCTTTCGCTGCCACCTGGCCGATTCCGTGAAGAAGTTGTTGCGCGAACCCCCAAAGAACTCATTGTCATTCTAGGAGGAATGACATCCCAGCTGCAACCGCTAGACGTTTGCATCAACAAGCCTTTCAAAGACTACATCAGGTCCTGCTACCAAGAGTGGATGAGGTCAGGACACCCGTAAGTGACAGCTACCGGATGGCTTACGCGGGCTTCTCCAGCGGTGCTTTGTGGCTGGATCGCGGATGCGTGGGCCAGCATCCCAGAGGATGCTCGTCAGTCGCTCTTATAAGAAATGCGGCATCTCGAACGCCCTTGATGGCACTGAGGAACACTTTCTGTGGGAAGACATTTCCAACAAGGCGACTTCAGGAGACAGCGGCAGCGAACCTGACGATGACTGAACGGACGTCGGGAGACAGTTCCAGTGGAAACTGACAATGACTGAAGGGTAACTGCAGTGCAATAAATGTGTTCTGTGCTCTTTACCTCGTATTATATGCGGATGAAAACTTTTTTTCTGATTTTGCTGTCCCCGAATTACACCTCGTATTATACGCGGGTCCGTATTATACGCGGGTTTTTACGGTAGCTTGAAGCAGGCTGGCACAGCCGATGAGCCGACGTGACCGTCGACGTGACCGATCAGGCTAGGAAAAGGGTGGTCGTTTCACGTAGGTGACGGATCGGGCACTATATTAAAGGGATTCACCCACAATTCTGATAAACGCTTCCTCTTTTTCCTTCGCGTGTGGAGGCGTTGCGAAAGCTGTATTTGTCACCATCACCGAGCGGCACTGCCTGATTTCCTCGTGAGAGCAGATGCGCCGGGCATGCCTGCATTGCTTTTGTGGCGATATCTTTTACAAGCGGCCATCGAGTGTGGTCATTGCGGCAACTGAACGGTACCCAACCAACGGCCGGTACATCACTATAATGACGTAAATTGAGAGCTTTGAGAAAGCCAAAACTGGGAAAGATGGAAAAATATTTTGAGCCAGTGTCTCAGTTATCTGATGAGAATAGAGAAGTAATTTAGGGTTGATATATTTTGTGACCCCCTATTGTAAGTACTGTATGTGTTTATTGAATACACTCTAAAATATTCAACATATAGAAAAAAGTACAGAAAAGTGTGGCAGGCTCTCTTCAAAACGATTGGTACCTAAAGTACGTTGCCTAGGGAAAAGAACGAATGCCGCGTCACACAGCAGAACCAGTGCATCGATTGTACAGAGGGTGTCGTCTAAAAGCTGCCAATCTCTAGTGGTAGGCTTACGTGGGCCAGGTGGGTCAGTGTCTAAACACCGCCTGCTGAAACGTGTGAATAGAGCCGAGAAGGGCACTGATGGATACTTGACCATTCACTAAGGCGAGGTCCTGTGTACGTCGCTGTTTTGAGAAGGCCCTGTTGTCTTTCGGGACGCCGATCAGCGCACTCTGGAGGTTGCTGGTGTGGCCCAATCGTAGCGCGAGGGCAGTTATTCTGACCCTATCTCTGACCACCAAGGAACTAACCTTTCTGGGCGGAGTATACATCATAGGTGACAGAAGAGGGGATGCGGACTTGTGAACTACGCAGTTCTGGTGTAATACATTCTGTATTGGGGGGCTTGTGGTATATTGAACTGCCAATATTCGGGGCAGCCTTCTATTCGGGCGATAGGGCCACGGAATGGCAAATCACTCCATGATGATGATAATCAAAAAATTGAAGAAGAGGCCTGAAGCTACTACAGGGTGATGGGGATTTACAGGTGATGTACGGAAATGTGCCCTTGGGACGGCATTGAGTCCTTACACTAGTTTGTCCCTCCAGGCAGGCAGCCGCAAGTCGCAATCAAGACGACTGTGGTTCTAATGGGTTGGTGAAGGTTGATAATTAAAGATCAGTGCGGCTCAAATGCGGCACAAAAGAATGAGAATGAGGAGCAGCCTTGTCCTGTCTACTTATAATTTTTTTTCGATGGAGTGTTTTTTCACGCCCGGATCTTTAATCATGCCGCAATCAGTCCTCATGATACTATATATGTCTCGGCATGAAAGTAAAAATCACTTGAAAGTAAGCACCTGTAAATATTTCTCACGTATTTTTTTCGAAAACCTTTTCAACCTTAAGAGTTGTTGATCATGAATAATCAACCAGTTCGAATTAGGTTTTAACGAATGCATGCATAACCTTTTTTCATTGTATATATGATGCGCTGCGATCACAATGGTTGTCTAAAGTTCACCAGAAATTCTTTTACAGTAGCTTTTGGCTCTGACATGGAATCTCTTCTTAAAGTTTTTAATTATTGCTGACGTTATTTCCGCATACTAAGTATGACCACTTTAAAAACCTAGTTTTGTCTTTGTTGATTATGTGCACTTGTATTTGAATCCAAATCTCTATGACCTAAGCATTGACCCACAAAAATTACATTTCGAAACATGGTGATAAGGTAATGCTTCTTTCGACAGCCAACTTTCCTGCCCTGGGGGTCACTCAATGTGACACCCTTCTTTCACAACCTTATGCACAGCGCTAAATTTTCACAGGGGCTTTGAGGCGGTGTACATCTCTAACCAAAACCCAGAAT
Organism: Haemaphysalis longicornis; assembly: GCA_013339765.2. NCBI lineage: Eukaryota > Metazoa > Arthropoda > Arachnida > Ixodida > Ixodidae > Haemaphysalis > Haemaphysalis longicornis. The sequence goes on from CM023458.1 coordinate 21,040,343, forward strand.
TAAAACAGTATTTTTTTGGAAGTGAACTCGACCCCGAACCATTATTTATATTTTGGCAGTCTGAACTCAAACCGGTTATAAACGGGGAAGGATAGTTGTTTTGAGATAAGAAGGGGCTACATGTTGTTCTTTGTTCGAAATTACAGTGACTGTCATAGGTGGTCTTCATGCATTGGGTACTTCAATCACGTCATCGGCAGATGGTTCATCTACGCACAACTTGAAAAATGTACGAACTCGAGAATCAATATCTATCCAATCCTACAAACGCGCAAGGTTTGGATGGAGTATTTGTGAGCTGATTGGTCCTCTGAAACTGCTTATAAGGTACATGCCAAGATGGACGAAAGTTGCAGCTTTATTGACAAGTGATGGTGCAAAATGAGAGGTGCAGGGCTACAGAGTTCCTTAAATATCCAAAAAACTCCCTGATACCTCTGAACGATTTCTGTAGTTGTATTTGCAGCGTGATGGTAGAGTAACCGCGCAGATGATGATTCATTGGAATTGTGTTGTAATGCCCACATGCATCGGTAAATTGCAACTTGACCTCTGAGAATCCAAAATTTAGCGCAATGTACTCTAAAAGTGAAGAAAGCGTCACATCCCATTACGGCGGGTTTAATGAAGACAAATTGCATTTTTGTGTAAGAATGTAGTCGGGGAATAAAATTATTATGCAAATGTGTGAAGAGGTAATCATGTTATGGATTAATCAGAACTACCATCAAAGAAATCAACAAGACCGAATGGCAACGCCCGAACAGGCCAAGGCTTTACGACCTATTAGAGAGCTGGGAGACGAAGGAGCACAAGCAGGAGGTATAAACACGTCTATGAGGCAGCCACCCTTGGCGAAGAATCCTTATTCCAGCAAACCTTGAGACCTTCCGGCTTCTTCGCTTTTTTTGCCACCCACTAAAACTGGTCGTAAATAATCAAGCTACAAACGGCTCTCTTCCAATGCTCAGGAGTGGAAAAGGACAGGCGGTACATGGTTTTTTTTAACAAAACCCCACATAAATAGGTAGAAGGTGCCCGGGGCCTCTCAGAATTGGCTTCGCGAGAACACCAGGGATGAGGCCAAAATGAAGGCGCCAGTTAGGCGGGGAGAGTAGTAGGTTTGAATGCCTCAGAAGTGGTATCCTTGTTTCGTGAGGCTGTTGTGTGGATGGGCATATATTGTTCGCTCCACGAGATAGGGATTCCTGATTTTTTGAAGGACAAGAGAGGACAGATGTTCCGCTGCTCGCCGAACGCCAGGCTTTCCCGGTATAACAGCTCACGGGCATGCTTGTGGATAGCTTCCTTGCCAGGAGCGACGACATAGGCCGGAGCCCAAACAATCCGTAGGTGGTTAAGTAAAGCTGTAGATTGGGCTAGTTGGTAATTTATAGCGGTCACATTTACCACAGAACAAACACAAGAGACGAAAAGTATACACAAGGACGAGAGCTAACTTCAAACTGATTCTTTATTCATGCGACGGCAAATATATATGCTTTGCTTTGCAGGAACTTTAAGAAGAGGAAAGAAGAAAATACTGACAAATCAAGAGCGAATACACCCAACACGCCCCCAACGTTTCGACAATCACAGTGGCCTGTCGCAGCTGGCCTCACATTACAAGGAATGTAGTTCACGGCCAGATAGCGCAACCGAGGGTTTGCTTGCACAGTTGTTCCTTTTATGCGCAATCTGAGCTGCCTCATTGATTAAGCGCGCTTGCTGGTCGTTAATTATATCGAACACTGTGATGCCAAGGAATTGCGGAGTGCAACCCGTACGTGTGATTACAGGCCGTGCCAAAAAGCCTGCCTTGGCATTCGGTACATTATTGGCCTGCCCAGGTCTGCCCAGGCGAGCAGACGGGCAGATGCTCATTGAAGCATCTGCCCCTCTGTCCCACGTAGGTCGCGCCGCATGACAAAGGAACTCTATAAACTACATTTTGAACACGTTCTACGAACGGTGTTCTGTGTTTGACAGTGTATTGGAACCCACGTTGCTTTATGTGACAGGTTCTGATTGCCACCTGGGACAAGTTGTCAGCAGCGCTGACAATTTTCAAGTTAACACGTCGTCCCATTTCCTTAAGGCGATGGGACACGGAGTGCATATAAGGAATCACGGTCACTCTCTCTCGTGTTGCCGCTGTAGTTTGTCCTTGTATGTCGCCGGCAGTGCCCCTGCATTACTGCTTCCTTCGAATTGTCTCGGCTACGGAAATGAGCAATGGGCGAGCGTACCCTGCTCCGTCTAGGCGCTCCGACTGAGCCACGTGACTGGCTAACGATGCATGGTGGCAAAACCTTTGCAAAGCGTTCGAAAAACTTCTCTGCACAATTGCTATCTTAGCAAGTTTGCTATGAGCTGATGTTAACGGCAAGATTGGCTTCTGCACGCGGGACTCGTAACACCAGCACGTGTAGTCCTCAAAGAAGCGAGTCCTCAGGTATAGGAACCGGATATGGTCCTTGCCCTGCATCCGCTGTGCACCCGAAACGTTTTAGTACCTGGGGTACCAGCGGGTGGCACATTTGCGAATCACAACTCAACGTGAAAGTCGTAAGGACTTTCAGTTACGTAGATGATGATCTCGTCTCATTATCTCAACGTGAGTTTCAATGCGCTGACAAACACAGAGCACCCTTCGTAAAATGTATTGGAAATGTACTATATAGAATTCTTTTTCGTACGGCGCGAGCTATGTGGGAAGACGGGCAGATGCCTCAATGAGCGTCTACGCGTGCATGCCAATGATATACGTCATGTCAAGGAAGGCTTCTAGGCACAGCTTGTGAGCGCGTGTAGGGGTTTGCACACCACAGTGCTCATATAATTAACGGCAAGCATTCGAGCTTAGCCCGGCGAGGCAGCGCAGACGGCGCGTGAAAGGAACGACTGTTCAAGCAAACGGAAGGCTGCGCAATCTCACCATGAGCTACATTTCTTGCAATATGAGGCCAGGCATCACCGGTCACTGTGATTGACAAACATTTTGGCGTGTGTTTGGTGTATTCGCTCTTTCTTTGCCATTATTGTCTTGCTTCCTCCTTTTATAGTCCCTGAAATGGAAAAGCACATATATTTTCAGTTACGCGAATAAAGAATCAGTTGGAAGTTAGCTTGTATACAACCGACAGAAGGCTGATGGCTTTGTAGTTCTTAAGATCTTTGTTCTCTATCTTCTTTTGAATTAAAGACATTTACCCAGTCTTTTGGTACTTTTAAAGTCCTTAAACATACTAAGAACAGTTCAGCAAGCTTTTCTAGAATTATATCTCCACCCTCTTTAAAAGGTCTATGGTTATGCAGTCGTCGCCTGCAGCTTTCCCTCTTTTCATGTCCTTAAGTGCCTTTTCTACTTCCTCTTTCGTTACTGGTGGAACATCGCAAGCAACGCTTATAGGCTCGGTACTCTGTCTCGCTCCTGAGTCGCTGGCGTATAGCCTGGTGTAGAACCGTTCTGCGATTTTTATTATCTCTTTCATATTGTGCGTAACGTTACCCTGTTAATCTCTAACTGCGTACATTCTGTCTCTGCTAATAGCCAGCTTCCTCCTTGTTGCCTTCAACAAGCTTTCTCTTCTTTCTAAAGTTACCTCGATGGCTGCCAAGTTGTTCGCACGAATGTCATTGGTTTTACTTTTGTTTATGACTTTTGACAGCTACGCTAGTTTAATTTGAACCACCGTACTCGAAAGTATCATCTTCTGGCGCTGCGAAATAAGTTTCGTTGTTTGCCTAGGCAGTTTCCGAGTTTGCTTCCTACATTATGCTTCTCCAGTAGCCGCTGCTGACTCCGTTGTTGCTGTTGTTTCGTTAACATTTAGAGTGTCCACACTGTGCTCGTTCTGACCACCTAGAAGTGCGAACTTGTTCTAAAGAGTTATCTTAAACTCACGCGTCCTGTCTCTTACTGACCTGAAGTTGGGCTTCTTACATTTTCCGAGCTTCCTTCTTTCTTTTTTGAGATTTAGCCTTACTTTGCACCTAACAATGCCATCATCACTGCACCGAATCTTGCTTAGTACCTCCACTTCTTGCACAATTCCTGGGTTGTCACTCAGAATGAAGTCCATTTCGTTTTTTGTAATCCCTTCAGGACTTTTCCAAGTCAATTTCCCCCTTTTGCGTTTCCGTAACAATGTGTTCATTAGTTTGAGGTTATTGGTCTCCCCGTATCCAACAGGTGTGTCACCTCGACAGTTGCGAGTACCTATTCCAAAATTTCCCATTGATTTTTCTTCTACTCTCTTTGCACCTACGTTTGCGTTAAAGTTTCCCATTACAACTGTGAACTGCACGTTTCCCTTATTCATTGCTGACTCGACGTCTTCGTGGAAACTATCTACGGCCTCATCCTCGTCGCTAGGTGTTGGCGTATACGTTTGTATTATCTTTTACCTGTACCGCTTTTTAAGCTTGGTCACAATGATTCCGACCCTTTCGTTCATACTAAGGAATTCTTCCACATTTCCTGCTATTTCCCTGTTGATCAAAAATCCTATCCCGTGCTCTTTCGTTTCGTGAGGCCCCCGATATCACAGAATATGCCAGCTAGTCAGTTCTATGCAGCCCTCTCCTGTTCTTCTAACCTCACTTAGCCCAATAATATCCTGCTTAACGTCTTTCAGTTCCTTTAGTAGTACAGCTAAGCTACCCTTGCTAGAGAGGGTTCGTGCGTTGAACGTTGCCAAGTTGAAGTTCCATAGGCGGCCTGTCGGGATCCAGGGATTCTTAGCACTCTCCGCTGTATCACTTGCCTGACCGCCACCGTGGTCAGGTGTTCTACAGCTGCTGGGGACTGAGGGTCGAGATTTGGGTTGGTCACTCATGAGGGGGTTGGGCCAACTACAGCACCAGAATGGCCAGATCCTTCTGTTGTGAGGGGGCGCTGTTTGCGTCCCCAAGAGGCTCCTAGCATGGTTGAACCTTTCTAGTGTAGCCTCCGAAGTATTCGGGATGGTGTTTTACTTCCGGACCAGACAGCACTCCATACCTAGGATATTTTGGCATAACAAAATAACGAAAGAAAAGAAAAGAAAGAAAAAGAAAACAGAAGAAGAAACCGTTGCACGCGTGTTTTTATAATAAAGCTTCTACTAAGCGGTCCGTTAAATTCTGATACGGTGCTACGGAAAACATTCTGCGTCTATGTAGAAAAGCCGCAGCTGTTGTTTGGTCGTTGTAGCTTTTAGGGTCTTACATGGTGTCGGGCGATTCTTAGAAAAGCTGAGTGAGTGAGGCAAGAGCTATTGTCCGCAGAAGAAACAGCCATGCGTGTCGCGCTTTGATAAGGTAACGAGTGAATGCTACTTCGGTTTAGTGTATTTTGGATAAGACCGTCTTCAGGCTAAAGAAAAAAGAAAGAAGGAGTTGCTCGTAGCTTTCACATCCATCCGGAATACTAAAAAAAAACTATTTGTAGATGTACTTGTATAACCTTAAAAATGCCTAGGAAACCGCATTTGGTGGCAGCCACACTTTTTACCAGTTTCAAAGTATGTCGTCGGTACCCTTAACAATATATGTTAGAAACACAATTACTGAGAGGCCAGCGGACGCCATAGTTGCAAACTGAACATAGGGGAATACACTGCTAGCACCACAAACCATAACAAATAGAGAGGAAAGCCCCAACATACAAGTAGTAAGCGCGTTACAATTCCGTAAGCAGTGATAACCTCGCATAGACTTGATTGATTGTTGGGTTTAACGCGCCGACGCAACGCAGGCGATGAGGCGCGTCGTAGTGGAGGGCTCCGGATTAATTTTGACCATCTGGGGATCTTTATCGTGCGCCGAAATCTCGTACAACCGGGCGTTTTTGCTTTTCGCCTCCATCAGAAAAGCGGCAGCCACGGCTGGGAATTTAACCCGCGACCTTGTGCTTAGCCGCACAACGCCTTAGCCACTGAGCCACCGCGGCAGGTAACCTCGCGTCGACAGCAACAGAGGCTGAATATAGTACACAGGGTCATCTGCTACTGAGGATAGTTCTTTTGTGCCTCGGGACGCGAAATACGGTAGCGTCGTTCCGGGAGAGAGGAACCGCTGAACGCTACACTGCACGGGTACCTTCCGGCTGAACTCCGTCATGCGGAGCACGGTGAGATGCGTCGAGGACGCCTGGCTACCGTGCACAATAAGCAACTTAAACAACGAATAATGAAGCATTCTTCAAATAAAGCGACGTTCACAGTCAAAAATTAGAAAATCAAATGTCATTGTCTCTGAACTGCAAGCAGTCATCTTACAAGTAGCGTATTTACTCGCGTAATGCTCCCCCCCCCCCTTGCACACGCACTTTTCTTCTTGAGAAATTACATTCTTGCAACTTTGCATGAAAAATGGAGAACGCATATGTTTTTATCTCCGCATGGTTGCTGGTACAGTCTATAACCGCAGTAACTTGATATCGCACCCCAGTACACGCAGAAACACTTAAACTGCATCCTAAGAAAAAAATCTCAACAGTAGCTGAAGACGCGAGCGCAAATGCCATGGCTCACAATTGAAAAATTGAGAACTTGCGGAGCGCCACGTGCTGAACCCAAGACAAACCTTGTGTATAGCGCCATGAAAGCGCTGCGGCTTGCAAACAAAGCACCAGACGTACTACACACTCCTTCCCTGGTCAGTGCTGTTCCGCGACTTCACCATTACGCTCAACCCAGATAGCTATTTACCAATGTAGTACTTAGCCGCATAACCGCCAGCCTAGACTTCCAACAACCCAGGGAACAGGCTGGGTTCAGAAAAGTATACTCTACAATGGATCACCTTAATGTAATCAACCAAGTAAAAAAAATGCGCAGAGTATATTAAACTACTTTACAAGATATTTATAGACTATGAAAAAGCGTTGGATACACTAAGCACCGCTGCAGTGATGTACCCCTTAAAGGACCAAGGAATAGACAAGACCTACCTACGACTGCTAGACGACATATATGAGGAATGCTCCGGCAGAAGTACACTTTACAAGCAAAGTGATAAATTCCTGATCCGAAGGGCAGTGCGACAAGGAGATACCATCCCAACAAAACTGTTCACAGCATGTCTGCAGTGTGTATTCAGGAGGCATGACTGGGAAAAATTACGCTTACGGATAAACAGCGATTACTTGAGCCATTTAAGGTTTCCAGATGACATAGTCTTGCTGAGTGAATCTGCAGAGACACTCCAAAACATGATTGAGGAACTAAAACCACAGAGCTTGGCTGTGGGGCTAAAGATAAACATGAATAAGACTTCAGTGATGATAAATAAACATGCTGAACGCGACTTTTTTAGACTAGGAGAGGAAACACTGGTACAACTACAAGAATATAGCTACCTTGGCCCGATGGTCAGTGCGGACCCAAACCACGAGAAAGAAATCAGGCGCACAATCTGGGATGGGGTGCATTCGGCAAGCCCTCGCAAATAGGGAAAAGTAAGGTGCCTCCGCCCCTAAAAAGAAAGGTATTCAACCAATGCGTTGTGCCGGTTATGACATACGGAGCGGAAACTTGGCGACTTACTAAACAATTAAAAAGCAAGCTTAGGTCCGCTCAACGTGCCATGGAGAGAATGATGTTAGGAGTGACAATTTGCTACCTGGATTAGGGAAGCAACTTGGGTAGATGATATCATAGTTCACGTTAAAAAAAAGAAATGGACTTGGGCTGGCCATGTGGTATGACGAACGGACAACAGGTGGACCACGAGGACAACAGAATGGACACCGCGAGACAGGACTAGAACAAGATAAGAAAATTCGGAGGCAAGGAATGGACACGGGTAGCACAGGACAGAAACGGGTGGAGGTCAATGGGGGAGGCATTCGTCTTGCAGTGGACCTAAATAGGCTGTTGGTGATGACTGATGATGATGATGGAAGCGAGCGCTCATCCGCCCGTGTGTATACTTTTCGTCTCCTGCGTTTGTTCTGCACTACATTTGACCACCGCAGGTGAAGTTGGGGTGGATGCTGCAGTAGAATTTGGGAGCAGTTTGAGAGATGCACCGGCTTGAGAAAGTTCTACACGCTTGTTGGCAGTCTTTGATAATGACCTGAAAGATGGGTGTTGTAGCAAATTTGTACCGAACGCGCCTTAAAACGGTGATTTCAACCGAACACACTAACGATAGTGTGCATAAGCAACGCTAATTTCACTAATAATTTCAACAGACCAGATATAATGATTCTTTCACAAATGGTGAGTGCTTCATCTAACAAACCACAACTTTCAACTTTTCAGTTTTTTGGGCTTCTTTTTCAACCATACATGGATGTCGTTTAACTTCTGAGGTGAGTACTCGTAAATATTTGGTTAATTACGATGCCGTGAATGCTTGCTCTTTGGCTCTAAAACGCGCTAAACATTTACTTCAAAGTCAGCTCGCTGCAAGTCATGGCTACGTGCCCGTGGTTTCCGAAAATAATTAGTGTGACTTTTACAAACTTCTACAAGTTTGAAAGCTGTATTACCTACGCATCAAACCTTCCATAGACATTATTTGTACGAGCTCACAGTAAAACGCATGAATAAGAGATGAGCAACTACAGCTAACCAGATATTTGTTATAGCTATAAGAAATACGGTAAGTGAAACTCGCGACACATATTTTACAATTATAATATTTTCCGGCCGTTTTCTTCAACTAAAACTGCCCGGTTTTCTGGTTGTCTTCTGAAGCTGCAGCAATATATAAACCATCGTCATGAAGATTACTGTTGCCGTGAGGTTGTCCAAACCGAATGTTGTGCAGAGTTAGTTGTCACTAGAGGTTGGCGTATGAAGGCCTTCAGTATAACATTTAACTTGTAGAGACATTTCGCAGCCATTTTAACCTTGATAAACTTGTCATAATCGCCAATGGCTTACAGTATTTTATTTCTCTATTAGAAGGGTTCTTTTCCTGTAACCGCAATCTTATACAATACGCTTTATTGCGACCTTGAGAATTAATATGATCAAAGATGGGGGATACGCGCGATAAGTATGCGCCAACGACCCATCCACCTCCTTCCGTGCGTTTGACGCTCCGCATGACGCGCACTACTGGCTGCACCTCTGGAAACTCCTAACTCGGCGTTTCTTGCACGTTCCTGTTACATCGTTCTAACCTTGCTGTCCGCAGTCACCACCTTACTGGTAAACCTTGCTCTACTTAGCAGTGCTTCTGCCTGCCGGTAGCTGCTTTCGAGGTTTACCGATATCAACAGTTCATTGATATAGGTATTTGATCAACAGCTCGCCAATTTTAAGGAAACCTGTGGCCATCTAGAGCGATGAAGCCACGCCTGCAGCAATTCAACGTGGCCATCATTTACTAATCAGGCAGGAAATATTCGGATGCCGACTGCCTGTCGCGCGCATCTGTCTCCCGCCCCCCAGAATTCCGATTAAGGCGCAGCGTTCCTCTGCATCTTGACGGCAAGCGACATAGCCGCCGAGCAGGCCCCTGTCCCCGAGTTTCGCGTCATGATCAACAAACTTTCACGAACGACGCTACGTCGTCGTGCCAAGGAAATTGAAAACCCATTTCTACTCGCTTGAACTCTGCCTAAAACATTCCGTTCTACTGAAGTACAACTGCGACCACAAACGAGAGCGAAGTACATTCTCGCCCCCCCCCCCCCCCCCCCGCTTGTCTGCCCGATGAAATCTGGGAAGCCAGCCGCGATTAACTATCTTCAGTGCCCCTCACCACACCACACACGCTATCGAATATCAAGATAAATACTACTGGACCAGCCCTACATCTGATGTAGCCCACTACGCTCGCAGAGAACGTCGTGGTGAGCAGGGGAAAACGCCACCTACACGGCCTGCGGACTTGTGCGGCCGATCACCGTGCCATTTAGGCAATTCCAACATATCGGAATGGCCTTTTAAGCCCGCCTGCTACACCACAATTCATGAACAGGTGTGTTCTTGTAGCTACAGATAACATGACGTGCTAAGTACAGGTTACCACTCTCCCCAAGGGTCTTCCGGAGAAGTCGTAACATTCTTCATCCCCGAATTTGTGCTTCGACATGGAGCCCCTGGAATCATGTTCACTGGCCACGTAACGGGATTCATTGCACAGCTCATGCAAGGCGTCCTACGCCAGAGCAACACGGATCACCAGAAGACAGCGGCGTACCACCCCCAGATGGAATAACAGACCGAACGCCTGAACCAGACGATCGCGAATATGTTGTCAGTGTACGCCGAATCAAACATAATGCATGGGCGACATACTCCCTAATGTCACGTTCGCACAAAATACAGCTATCAAGGAAACTACGTGAATGTCTCCAATTCAGCCTATTTACGGTCGACAGCCGGCGACGGTGCTCGACGTCATGCTGTCACACGTTGAGTACGACGACCGCAATACTGACGTTGAAACATACCTACAGCGTGTGGAGGAGGCTCGCCAGCTTGGTGCATACATACTATGGACCAGCAGCTGCGGATGCCGAATGTTACAACTTCCTATGCTGAGAGGCGGAGTATCACCCAGGTTATATTTTACGTGGGTTTGTACTCCAATGCCACTACCCGGACTTAGTGAGAATATTCTGCGACGGAATTTCAGTCCATACAAAATTCTATGACGTCTTGGCAACCTCATTCACGAGGTTGTCCCCGAAGGTGACTCTGGCACGTTGCAAAGAAGCCCGTGGTACAAAGGCGTCCACGTGTTTCCCCTGAAGCTTTTCTACTCCCGATGCATCTTTTTATTATAACTACCGTTTAATTTTACCATTGGGTCGATGCCATCTTAGAGAAAGGTAATGGTACGAACCATTCCTTTCATTGTTCTGAATGAAATCCCAAAGAATTTCAAACTGTCTCTCAAACTGGAAATTGCGTTGAATATAAGATGAGCTCTAACGCAACAAGCATATCTAGAAGTTAGCGCTTGCCCTGTCTACCATTTGTCAGCTGTCCGTCCCCTTTGGTGTGCATAGTACCAAGAAAGTGATATACAGGCAGCGGAGCAGAAAGTTCTGCTTACTCACCTCTTGGCACGAGATTTATCCCGTCTGGTGCGTGGAAGTAAGCTCAAAAGGCTGGAAGGCAAATCCCTTTAATTACAAACCATCAGGTCACACAGCTTTATCGAATGTCACACTTCACCTACCCGCCTTAACCTTACCACCTATCCAAACCGGCGGGCCATATCTCCGCGCCCATCCGACGAATACTTCTCAATCCGACTAAGCGTCATATATAGTACTCCAGCCTACCTTCTCGCGATGTTTTTTCAGTTAATTCCCAGGAATGCTCGTTCACATAAAGAGCTATTATCGTAATGCTGCCAGAAAACAACTGTGGCAGCAAACCAACACGCGCAATTGGCAATCCAAGGCTATAAAAACTCATGCTGCACAACTTTCGATACACAGCGTAACTACTTCACGTCTACTTTTCACTCGCCTCAATCCCTCACTGTGACAAACCCAGTTTGTATTTCGCGCGTTCGGTTTTCTGAATGCCTTGATGGTAGTTCGCGTCGCAGCTGGCAGATGGCGCCACCAGTCCACGGCGCGCGCGCCGCTCGTGGGATCTTGTTCTCGGCGGTTGCACTCGGTCTTGCAAGAGGTAGCGTCAAACATCCCCCTCGCAAGGGGCACGATCAAATGCAGAGCATTTCCAGGGGCGCAAGATGTTAAGTAGTTTGCGTTACGTTAATGTTGTTGCACTTGTCGCAACTGCTGACGAGAGAGCGCTCGTCAGCAGTAATTTGAATGAGTCAAGGATTTAAGGCGCGTCCGTAGCCTCCCATTCTGTGTCGGCTTTGTGGCGCAGTGGGTAGAGCACCATGTACATTGCGTTCCGCCCGGAGGGTCGAGGGATCGAAATCTGGCGCCGGATAGTATTTTCTTTTATATAGTGTAGGGGAAGCGGTGCGGACAACGACAGTGCGGACTACGACGGGACAACGCGGGTGACATCGTGAGTTACTGAAATGCTCTGCATTTAAAAAACTGCCGTCCCCAGCTCCTATCTTAAGAATCGGACTAAAAATACCCATTCGTAGCATGTAACGTGCTAACACCGTGGATGGAAAGCTTCTAGGTTGGAGTTAATTGATTTCCATGAACAAGCTGATGGAACTCAAAAGCCTCGCAGGAATACAGATAAATGGGCTAATCCCACAGTCGCATAAGGAGACTTTAGGTAGGATGATGGACGTTCTCATTGAGCACTCAGATGACGGCCTACTCGAGTACCGGGAAGAGAGCGGAGTTATTACCGTGGGGAAACATAGGACTTGAAAAGGGAATGTGGAGGCAATCACAACAACGAGACTGTTTCCCAAATGCGTTTCGCAGTTTCGACCAGCAGGTATATGCGACATCGTTTGCCTCTGTGCTTCACAATGTACCGTGTTGAAGAATACATCGAGCCAGCTGTACGCTGCCAAAGCGCAAACGTTATGGAGACGTGGCCAGATGTGTCGTGATACACCGAGATACAAGACTTCCTCAGGATCACACGACTACAAAGAGTCTTTAGGAAAACGGCAAACAAAATCCGCAAACGTTAGTGGACCACAGGCGTCCTAGCTTTTTAGGTGTCCACAAAACATGTGGGAGTCATTCCTTCACAAATAGGAAGTCCTCAATGGCGAACAAAATAACAGCGGCATCTTCTCCCAAACGTGAAGTGGGTTTGTAAGATGACGCACTACCAAAAAGACGTTGGCCATTAAAACCGTAAAAAGCTTCAGCCTTCAATACTCAAAGGGTAGAAGATCCTCAACGATCGCCCGAAAAACATTCGCAGAAATGTGCTTTTTTTCCTCCGTCTTCATTTTCTCCCGAAGCGACCAGCACGAATAAAGGAACTCGGCTGGAGAGCGTGGGGCCTTCCCAGACTGCTCAACATACTACATCAAATTCAACTCAAAGACGCGACGTAGTACCAACTACGCCGAATGACTTCATTCAGCTTCTTTTGTCAATGTTTTTATGGCCCTCAAAGCGACCCTATATACTAGCCAGGAATCCACTTGAAGAAAAGACACTACTGGAAATGGAGAAAGTTATCTCGCGTAGCGGGAGAGAAATCCCACATCATCGACAATTGGTATGAATGGTCGGTAATATTTCAGTGAAATTGTAATGGTTTAGGAGTTAAAATTCGAGATTTCCGTAAAGTTATACCACAATATAACTTCCCTGTGTTGTCATATCAGAGGCCTGCACTGAAACAAACTTTCGTCTAGCACATTTTGTCGTGTGCACCTGAGACCGATGTGTTCCGGCATATTGGAATGTGTTGTGCGTACGGAAAGACATACAATCAGTGCTCGTTGCATCGTCATCTACTCATACTTAAGGATTTGGGCGGTGCAAGGTGCTTTTGGGGAAAACAGCCACTACAACAGAGAAGGTACATTGAACTGGAGACTCTAATAGCTTGGTCTGATCTTAGCAGTATCTGTCGACCAGAGGGAAGTTTTATAATTTGTTGCGTTTATCTCAACGCCCATCATGAGTTGTAAAACGGAACCACTACAAAGTACCGACGTCGACATATAGCCAGACTATTACACCTCAATGACTATACAGTGCTAAAGTACGGCTTATCGACGTTTCTGTGGCCATTCTTATTCAAGTGTGTTGGACATTTCATTTTGTCCCTGCGACCTGGCTTCTGAACCGCACTGGACTATAGACATACACACCAGGAGCAGTGACCACTACCCTGTTTACATCCCCCATGAGGCTCTCGGATGTGAACCGCGCTGCCACAAATTAGGAAACGTAAACTGGGCTGCCTTCAGACATTTGAACACCGAACACCTCAGAAAGCTTTGTGACGTTGACGACTTCATATTTACCTTCAAGCAGCACCTTGAAAGAGCAACCCTGGACGTGCCCGTGCCCCCAGGGTACAGAGGCCTAGACGGAGAATACCAGTGTGTGAGTGCCATTAGGAGAAGGGCTCAAAGAAAATGTGGTAGATGTGGCCAGCTTGATAATTCCAACGAAGTGAAGCGCGTGTTCGCGAAGATGCAAACGCCATGTCAAAAGAAGGCTTTAAACAGGTGCATTGAATTTTGCCAGTTATTGTCGCCATTCCCTTCAGTGTACAAAGTGCGGAATGCTGTGTACGCTTGTCGTGCATCTTTCACACAGGTGCGTCACTTTCGCTCGTTAACGGTATATCGTAACGTTGCACAAACCTTGGCGTAGACATTTGGTGCAGTACCAATGCGGGCTAGTCGGACTGCCAGCACTAAAATGTGCAAATGATCACTAACCTTCGATTTTATCATAATGAAAGAAATCATGATCGCAGAATGCCGTGAATTTGATCAAAATTTCACATTATGGGAGTTGGCATCAGCACTGACAAGCATACCTCAGCGAACTGCGCCAGAACTTGACGGGGTGCCGTATTCAGCATTTTGTAATCTTGGTCGACGCAATACGAGCCTATTGTTAAAAAAATGCAACAGAAATTGGAGAAGCGAACGGGTGCCAATATCACGTAAACTATCAAGATTAGTGGCTCTACTGGAACCAGGGAAAAGTCTCATAGCAGTATAAATATTTAGATCTTTCAGCCTGACGAAATGCATATTCAAAGTCACGGAGAAAATGAGGAATGAATGTTTTATGTATTAGAACGTGAAAATCGTGTTAGAAAGGTTAGAAAGTGATAATTGTGTACCAGCAAATATATAGGGCTTCCGAAGAGGTTGGTATAGCATGTGCATCGTCACAGATTGTTGATAGTTAGGGAGCATTAAAAGTTGAAAGGTAGCATTACGGAAACCAAGTTGCTAGATTTAATCCGTGCCTAAAATACGGCTAAGCGTGTTCACTTTTTAGAAGTATTGGCGCTATTCGGCAGACTTGGGACAACGCTCCGATTTATATTTGGCTTTCTTGATACCAGGCGAATTTGTGTCACAATGAAGAATGCGAAAACGTCGGAACATGTTGCCCAATGAGTCTCTCAAGGTAATATTTTTATCCCCACCCTTTTTAGTGCACAAGTCGCGGTTACCACCATGCCTTTCATATGGCATCAACATTCCACTTACGCGGACGAAATCTGCCTTTTGACGTCCGGACCATCACAGGAAGTAGTCCAACACTGCAAGGCGCATTAGACTATCTCGAAGTTTCTCACAGAACGAGGGATGAATCTATAGGCAGGAAAGTATGCAGTACTTCCGTTTTACTCTTACAGGATGATCAGGCCTAATACAAGCCGATCAGCTTACTATCAGGCATATACAAGGTACTTACCAAGGTAATAAAAAAGAATTTCTTCCACCTTAGCTTTCAGACAACCATAAAAACAAGTACGGTTTTATAAAGGCTATTAAACAATCGACCTTATTCCCACGATCAATCAGCCTTCATAGATTATGAAAACACATTTGACTCGGCCGAAATCTCAGCAGCCATTGAGGCATTACGGAACCAGGGTACAGACGAGCATTACGTAAGAATACTACAGGACATTTACAATAGGTCCACAGCTACCATCGTCCTCCTTAAGGAGAGCACTAAAATACCTATAGGTCTGGGAGTCAGGCAAAGAGACAAAATCTATTCAATGTTACTCCCAGCATGTTTACAACAAATATTCAGAACATTGGATTGGGAACAGGTGGGAGTAAGGGTTAATGGAGAATACCTGAGTAACCTTAGATTTGCTGATGACGTTGCCTTGCTAAGCAACTCGGGGGACGAATTGCAAAGCATGCTTACCGCACTGGACAAACATAGTAGAACAGTGGTCCTGAAAATTAATATGCAGAAAACTAAAGTAATGACAAATGACCTCGGGACAGCACAGCGACTTCAGATAGATGGCGAGGCGGTGGAAGTGGTAAGCGAATATATCTACTTTGGCCAAGTTGGGGCCCGGATCCCCACCATGAGGCAGAAATATTTCGAAGGATAAGAATGGGGTGGAGTACATTCGGCCGGCATTCTCAGATAATGCATCCAGCCTATCCTTGTCCCAGGAGAAAAAAGTGTATGACAGCTGCATCTTACCGGTACTCACCTAAGGGGCAGCAGCTTGGAGGCTCACTAGGAGGGCTCACTAAAATTGAGGACGATTCAGCGGGAATTAGAACGGAAGATGACAGGTGTAACATTAGTGGACCAGAATACAGCGGAGTTGGTCAGTGAACAAACGCGTGTTAAGGACATATTAGCGGAAATTAGGAGGAAGAAATGTACGTGGGCAGGGCATGTAATGCGACGGCAAGATAACCGTTGGTGATTAAGGACAACAGAGTGGATCCCTAGGGAAGGCAAGCGTAGCAGGGGGCGGAAGAAAATTAAAAGGGAAGATGAGATCAAGACGTTTGTGGAGACAAATCGGTCGCAGTTAGCACATTGCTGGGATAATTGGACATTAATGGGAGAGGCCTTTGTCCTGCAGTGGGCGTACACAGGATGACGATGATGATTATTGTAGCAAGCTAAGGTGGTCAAACATCGGCCTAGGGAGAGGCATCGTAGGAAAAGTAGATTTGGGCTTCAGTGGTAGTCATGGTAACGTATCTGAAAAGCCTGAGCCTAAATGAGACCCCCCCTTAGCGCCACCCACTGGTTTTCTGTAGACCACCCTTTCTATTCTTGTTAGCTACTTCTAATACGGCATACCTATTCCGTCTGACTGACCTAAGACGAGAGTCATGGGTTTCAAAGTTGACTGCCAGGGTTCCAGCCACACTGCTTCCATTATTCGCAAGACCATGACATACTTTTCTGCAGCATGTTCGCTTGGATTCATCATACGCGTTATTGCTCAAGAAGAGACCAGATCGGCATATGTGAGGTTGTTTTAACTTATAAGCATGTTTGTTATTTCGGTGATTCTTCCAGTACGACGCGAAAAAGGAAAAGCAAGGGGGTGTCATAGACGCGAGATTTGTCGTATACGCGCCCCAGTTCTCACCACCAGCCGACGGTGGGGTGCAGTGCCGGCGTTAGAGAAAGGTATGTAAAAAATAGGTACTTCTCATGTTTTCTAGGGGTGGTGCCTAAAAATCAAGGGAGTCAGCTCTGGTCAAAACGGGGAGGTGTTCGTCTGAAAGCTCACAGAGCCTTGCATGAAAAAACAATTAAAGAGAGATTTATCTCGATAGCTCAGGTGCCCTACGGACAGCGACAATATGAACATAGGCGAGAGGTAACTAAAAATAGTACAAATACTGCCCGTTGGGCATTGCAGTACCGTGGCCCATACAACTCGACCTGTCAATTTTGCGACTCAACTATACCGAATGTGAATGTGCAGCATCTGCTATGGACCTAACCGGGACTGCATCAACTCCGACTACGGCATTTTCGGACCACGGCCTCCAACTTAGTCACCCTTTAGACCTACAGGGCTGGTTTCATTGACCATTGAGTACACAACTACTGCACTTAATACACGAATCCAACTTTTCAGGCGCCTCTGAATTCGTGTGCCATTATGCCGCAGGGCCAACTTTCCAATACAAAATACAACCAAATCAAACGTTAAAGACATAGTAAGAATGAGGAGAGTTAACTATTGTTCGAAAGTAGTGGATTTCACTAAAAAATGAACAGTTTGATGCTTGTGTAAGACGCGGAAATCCTACAATATTCACCGCCCCGGCTGATGATGCGGAGCTATCTCGGAGACGAACTTGGCTACTTGCAAAGGGCTCCTTTAGTGAACTCCAAGCAACCGATGACGATTACGGAAATTCAGAAACCAGGGATCACGATGTCACCTTCAAACGCCGGTCCCAACTGACGATAAACGCATCTACAGAACTCACCGTGTCATCATGACCATCCAACAATACCGGGTGTTCTCCGAGCGGGCTCTCCTTTTATAGTTGCAATAAAGCGAAGGAAGACAAACACGCAAAGCTTTCGTTGCAGTTGGGCGGCCAATTTTTCTTCTCGGCACCTTCTCGAGTCGTCTGTCGCGTAACACTGTGAAAATAGCGTGGCCTACGCAAAAGGGTTGGAAGTTCCTCAATACCGGGAAACTTTGGTGTTTTTAACAGCGGAACAGTTTAAGCCGAAACTTATCCGTCCGGCTCACAAAAAAACCTCGTGGGACGATGGCGTCACCTCGTGTTGCCTGGTAACCCATGGCGCAGACTTTTATAGCTTCGCGCTAGCTTCACTAGCCTAGGCATGGCTCCTACGAGCCTCACAACCGGCCGTCAAGCCATCACGCCACTGCATAAACACATGGTATGGATGCTCTTGTGCAGCGGCTGTCCGGCAGATGTGCGATGGGGAAGCCGAAGATTCGTAGTACCGAGGAGGAAGCCGCTTACTGGGAATCGCATCGTGCTGCTAAGCGAGAAAAGGATAGTCGACGCTGAGGGGACCATGAACATCAAAAGTGGCCATGGCCAGCGACGCCACCGAGGCGAGGATACCGAGTACGCCAAGCGAGAAAGGGCGAGAGGTCGGGAGACTTGGCTAAGAAAAGCTTAGAAAACCAACCTAAAATCGCAAAACCGAGCAAAACCTCCAAAAGCCAGGGCCAGGTTGGTGCCGATCAGCTCCGCTGTGTCTTTAGCTTTGCATCGCTAGTGCAAGCTATACTCATTTTTTTTCTCATTTAATTGCCGGCGAGATGGCGCCGTGCGGAAGCAATGACTGCATTTCAAATGCAGTAATGTACATGAAATTTAGAAGTTTAAATCTTGCTTCACCCTTGATGTCTTTACAGGGTGGCAAAGCCGTTCCGAAATGTACATTAGATGACGGAAGCTGCTACGTTGGGGGTACCATGTGCAATGTAAGTCGAAGCCATTTCTGGATTTTTTCCGAATAAGAAGTACGCATGTACGTACGCTTGGATGTATGTTATATATGAACATGTACCACTTTACTATTAACGTGTGTCGTTTTGTCATGAGCACCACAGACACCTTAACTTGCGGCAATGAAACAACGAACTATAAAAACGTTGGTCTCACCCGCCACAAGAAGAATTCAATGCGATACTTTCTATGCCTGAGTGATGGTGAAAATCGCATCACCAAAACGTAGTCGAAATATGTAGTGCCCTTCCACGCTCTGAAGAAGGATGACCTGCAAAGCAGCACGTCGTCCGCGAAGTGCACAAAACAAAACACGTTTGTTTGTAATTTACAGCTCAGCATACTTCCTACCCAATTACCTCAATAAAATTTGGAAAAGACCGGATCTTTATCCTCGAGCGTCTTTTCCCCTTCAGCGTCGAATGCAACTTACGGTTTGTGCAACACGCCAAACCAATCCTCTCTACCACAGATGACACCATACCGGTCGCATTAGGCTGTTTGGCGGCCACATTGAACGTCACGCCAACACAACGGACATTTCATCAGTAAGGGTATAAAAAGCTGTTACTGCTCCTGCCCCTTCCCCTACCACCGGCCGCTCCCGAACCGTGCATGCATCAAACGGCAACCGGTCATGCTCGGGTGCTTAGAAGTGAAACATACTGTCGAACACGTTGCTCTCAAAGCCATTTAAGCTGCGTGAGTGATATTGACCCACGTCGACATTCCCACCGGTCCAGTTGATGTTTACCCGGCAGGATTCCCAGCTGCACAAACAGCTGGAACATGAGCCGGCAAGGGCGGCAGCAGCGACGTTCCGTCGTTTTGATGCCCATTCACACTTGTGGTCGGGCTGACGCTCTTAAGTTGCGCTCTTCTCCGAAGCCCAGAATACAACGTCGCTCTACGTTTAAACTCCACGTGTGTGTCATTCTAGTGGCATCACGTCGTCCATTTCGCTGCCCATTGTCTGTGTAACCAAACAGAAAAGCTGATAGGACAGTGATGGGTTACATAACTAGTTAAATTTCCCACCACGCCGAACGGTATGACCTGCGACATTTAGCCCGCTTACGTGTGCCCTATAAACTAATTTTCACCCGCTAACCCCTGCACCCTAAAACCTAATAGGTTGAAATCTCTGGCGAATGGAGTCAGAAAAACTTCATTAGCGACAAGAATACGTCATCATTATTCTTGCCGACGACATGACCCCGGTCAACGGGGCCGCCACATGAAACGTCAAGGCAAACAAAGGAATTTCCGTCAAGCAGCCTTCCCAAGGGCAAGTTGCTTTCCCGGGGAAGGGCACGTGCCTAGTTGGCGAAGTGGGATTGAACGGCAACCCCGGTCATCTCGGTGGTTTTCGGCGGGTCTCGGTGTCTAAACCCATTCCCGCTGGTGATTATTGTCCCATCATTGATGGGGTACGGCGGATCAGCCACTGGGAAATTGTGAACATGAGGGGTGGCGAGGATAACGTTGTGATAACCCTTCAAAAAGGGTCGGGCTGAGCTAAAAGTACCGGGGGCCCTTCTTCACTCCCAAGCCACAGTCATGCGTCCGCTATACCGTTTTAACACTCCACGTGTGTGTCTATTCTAGTGGACACACGTTGGGGTTCATTTCGTTGCCCATTGTCTGTGTAACCCACCAACCCAGACCCAACCGCTTGATTGTGGAGCACAGCTGACTGGGGTTATTGCGCCATGAGACAGCCACGCTTAAATGTCCCACCACCCCGAAAGGTATATCACCGGCAGCGACGTTAGGCCCTGCTGTGCGTGTATGCCCCCTTCCCTTCACCCCCAACCCGTACACGCCGAAACCTAATTAGGCTTGAAATACTCTGGCGAATGGAGTCGGAAAGACTTCATAGGCGACAAGAATACGATCTATCATTATTCTTCTGCCACAACTATGACCAGCTGGTCAACGTGGGCCGCCGACATGACAATGTCGCTCGGAATGGCATTAAAGCTAAAGAAGAATGATGTGCTCAAGCCAGCCTTCCAACGGGGCAAGTTGCTTTCAACGGGCAAGGGCACGTGCCTAGTTGGCGAAGTGGAATTTGAAGCGGCAACGGCCACGGCTACACTCTCGTCGGTGGTCTTTGCGGCGGCTCTCGGGTGTCTATACACCCATTCCCGCTGGTGTTGATTGTCCGCGATCATCTGATGGCGGCGCTACGGCGGCTATCAGCCGACTGCGCAAGTTGTGAAAGAGGCATGAGGGGTGGCGATGGGAATAATCGTTGTGATAACCCTTCTAAAAGAGGGTCGGCGGCGGTGAGCAAAAGTACCGGAGTGGCACCTAGTAAATGTGCACTTGTAATGACTTACGTCGAGGTGTTAACTCGCTATGGGACGGACGCATGTCGCTCGCCTGAGGGAAGAAAAACGGAAACTTAAGAAGCGTCAGCCTGAACAGAAGTGTCAATGGTCACCAAAACTACGGAAAGCTGCTGCTTCCGCCCTCGCCGGCTCATTTTCCAGCTGTTTGTGTAGCAGGGAATTCCTGACGGAGGAACAGCAACTGGACCCCTGGGAATGCCAACGTGGGTCAACATCACTCGCTCAGCCAAATGGCTTTCAGAGCGACATCTTCGACAGTATCTTTCACTTCTAAGCACCCGCGCATGACCGGTTGCCGTTTGATGCTTGCACTGGTTGGGAGAGGCGGGTGGTAGGGGGGGGGGGGGTCCACGAGCAGTAGCAGCCTTTATACCCTCACTGATGACATGTCCGCTGTGTTGGCGTGACGTTCAACGTGGCCGTCAAACAGCCCAACGCGACTGGTCCGGTGTCATCTGTGGTAGATTGATTGATTTTATGATTGATTGTAGGGCTCAACACTCCAATGCAACGTAGGCGATGAGGCTTGCCATGGTGGAGGGCTCCGGATTAATTTTGACCACCTCAGGATATTCAACGTGCGCCGAAATCTCGGATACGCGGGCGTTTTTACTTTCCCCTCAATCAAAAAAGCGGCAGCCGCGGCCAGGAATCGAACCCGCGACCTCGTGCTCAGCAGCACAACACCTTTGCCACTGAGCTAAAGAGGTTGGTATCTGTGGTAAAAGGGATTGGGTTGGCGTGTTACGCAAATCTTAAGACGCCTACGACGCGGTAGGGAAAGAGACAGCCCTACCTTTGTCCGCTAGGATAAAGCTCGGGTCTGTTCCAAATTTTATTCAGGTAATTGGCTAGGCAGTGTGCTGAGCCGTAAATTACAAATAAACCTGCTTGTTTTGTGCACTCCATGGAGTATGTGCTGCTTTCAGGTCATCCTTTTTGATAAAGTGGAAGGACAGTAATTTTTATTTAGTTTTTTTGTAGGTACCCTTAGGGCCCAAGCGGGCAATACATAGCGGGGGAATGAGTTGAATACCGGCAGAACGTACAATATTGTAGAAGAAAAGAATCATCGCAACAAAAGTAACATTTAAAAACCATAAAAACACAAGAAGTATACAATACATTTGCAAAATAATTTGCTAACCATTGTATCCAGAAACAGCAAGTGTAAAAGTGACAGATAACCTCGTATTTAAAAGCAGGAACACATTTTGCAGCCTAGAAAAGATGAGCATGATTAGGACAAGTTAGAGTATTTTGAAAGCTAAAAATGTGAGGAGTGTGGTTTGAAGAGAACAGGCGTCTGTTAGATTGACTAGGCTAGTTGATAAACATGTCGAGTCATTGATTGCCAATACAAGTGCTGAGTTGTGATATTTGTTCGAGCAAAAATTGCGATAACTTTGTGAGAGGGTGGTTGGTGCGTACGGACATATATAATGTACCGGAAGGGTGAATTTGCGAGGAATGGCGTTGGATGATGGTGCAGGATGTGAAAAAAGTTAATATTGAAAACTGCCTGCGTTTGGTGAGAGGAGTGAGAATAAGTAGTGTCCTTCAAGGCATCTTGGCATCCTGGCATCCTGAGTACGACGGCAGAATGAAGCGTGCGCCCTTGTTATGTAGGGATTCAAGCATGTTATACATATTTGGTGTTGATGCCAGCCGACTTGCGCATATTGTAGTGAAGGACTGGAGACAGTATTATACGCCGTAAGCCGTGTCTCGGAATTAGCTAATTATAGGTGACGCTTGAGCAGGCCCAGCTTTTTACATGCCTCGGATGGGATTTTTTTATAAGGGGGTGCCCAGTTTAAATTGAAGGTGAATGTACCTCCAAGATATTTAAAGGATGAAACTGATTCAATTTCGGCCCTACCTATTAAGTAAACATAAGTTTCTGATCTTGTGATGAAAGAAAATCGCACATGTTTAGCTTTTTGTACGTTTATTTTCATCGTCCATTTTTAGCAGCATTACGTTACAATAAATAATTCATGCTGGAGTGAGGAAACGTCTTTGGAAGTTACTATTTCTCTGTAAATTACAGTGTTGTTGGCAAAGAGGCGAATTGACAAGGAAATGTTACACGCTATGTCGTTTATATAAATTAGACATAGTAAAGGGTTTTGTAGGGACCCTTGGGGGACTCCTGATGAGATATACAGAGTTAAAAACGTGGCCGTTCAATTTTACAGATTGCCAACGGTTTGTTAGAAAAGTCCGAATCCAATAAACAGTTTTGTCACCCAGATTGAGGTTACAAATTTTAAGCATTAGGCACTGATGTAGAGCCCCATCGAAAGCCCTGGACAAATCGACGAAAATGGCATGGGTACAAAGCAACCTATAGCTTTTGCAGCTGTGGGCCCAGCACAAACAGGCTGAAGTGGCTGCCTTGCAAGCCCTGGTATGCGCCGGCTCGAATGCGTCTGCAACGCTTGACCGCTGCGGCCAGACGTCATGAGAAACGACTTTTACGGCAACGATGGCTTAGCTGTTGTGAGTCGCTCGGCCCTTCGTCCACCACATCTTGTATTTGGCGCACTTTTCGGGCAATTGAATCAGGCGGCCGCACTCCGAATGCAGCAGCCAGTGCGTGCCTGGCATCAGGCAAGAACCATGACCAATTTTCATTCGATGTGGTTCGCGCCTTGTACCCTGCATTTAACATCCTCCCGGAAAGCAACCCGTGCGCGTTTCTTCTACAGCGACACGTCGGTGCCTCTCCTTCTGATGATGCAGTCCGTGGAATACAGTCGGCTTTCACCATGGCAGAGTTGCTGGCTGCGATAGACCAGGCGAAACTTCGGTAATCGCCTGGCCAAGACAGCGTTAGGTACGAGGTTTATAAGAACCTCGACGATCTGACCCTGAGCCGTGTCCTCGATTACACCAATGAGGGGATGCTCTTTGACCAAATACCACAGTCATGGCTCCGGGAAGATAGCGTCCTATACCGAAGCCAGGCAAACCACACGAGCATCTTCCCAATTTGCGCCCAAACGCATTAATAGGCAATTTGTGGAAACTGTTGGAGCGAATGCTGGCTACGCGAATTCAGTGGTTGATAGACACTTACAAGTGGTATTCAGACCTCATCTGGGAACAGAGGATGGACTTGAGCACGTATCATCATTGGTGCTACTTGGTGGCCGATCTCACAAAGTGAGACGTTGCTTTCCATGGACATTCACAAGGCATGTTACGTCAGCCACAGTACTATCCTGGAAGTTCTCCAACGCCTACTTGTCCCGGAAAAGGTTCGCTCTTTCATACGGATTTTCCTGACTACAAGATCATTTTCAGTACAGATTGGTGGAGCTAGTTGTGGCCATTTTACGCCCGTCGGTGGAGTGCCTCAGGGGTCGGTGATTTCCTCCTTACTCTCTAATGTAGTTATTCTGCCAGTTGCCTGGCATCTTGGCTCCATATGAGACCTACACCTTGTGGTGTACGCGGACGATATTACAGTATGAACTGTCTACCCAGACCTGTCTCGGCAAGCGGCGAGCCTGCAACAAGCTTTAACTGACACACAGTAATTGTGTGAATACGTTCGTTCCTCGCTTTCAGTCGAAAACACAGCCATTCGATTCGTGGCGAAGTGATGGGCCGTCGCAGACTGAAGATGTCACAGATCGCGCTACAACTCTCCGGCCAGCCTTTGCGCCCTGCCACCTCTCTTCGTGTGCTGGGATTGGAGATTTCATTGACAGGGTCAGCTGACTTGTGGCTTCGATCTGCCTGCCAACAAGCAGGTCAAATGCTACACCTTATCCGACGAATTCCACAAAACGTCTGGAGGCTCCTGCTTCAAAATTACCCGACTTTTGGTGCAGTCAATACTACAGCCTCGACTTGTATATAAGGCTGAATTCCAGCATGAGACACAAGCGGAGCGTGCCCGACTAGAAGCAGTTAATAGAGCTGCAATGCGGACGATCAGCTGCCTCCCTCAACTAACGCCTATACCAACTCTTCAGGCCGAAGCTCAACTTAACACCCTGGATGAGCTCGTACATCAATGCCGCTCCGCCCGCCAGCACAAACGTAATTTTGTTCCGGAGGCAGCGGTGTTGACGACTTACATGGACCGTTTTCTACCCGCCTTACCAGCCCACCCTGTAGCTAGGCCGCCCTGTCTGTACAATCAAGTGACCGACAACAGGCCGCTCGTTCGACTCCACAGTCGGTCGACGGGAAACCCATGCGCGCTATCCGCGGGCATACCATTACCAGCGGTTGTGAACCAGCCCCACTTATTCGATGCATTTTTGAACGCTGTGGCTCAAAACAGCGTTTTAACTACGGCGATAGAATGCCCCTCTCATTGAGAAGCGAACCAAAACTGCGCTTATGAAACACTGGCGGAGTTCAAATGTTCAAATGCTGGCGGATTTCAAATGCTGGCGGAGTTCAAAGACATCTGGGACGGACTGCAAGCGCTACTACCGGAACTTGTACAAGCCCCTGGAAGTTTCACGGCACAAATTTTCACGGAATTTAATGGCGGCCATACGGTATTTGCGACGTGTAGCCTCCAACTCGTCTGTCTCAACAGACATTCATAACCTCCTGGACACGTACCCCGTGCCCTCTCCGACTGTCCTGGATCTGGCTTATCACCGCTCATATTGCGGCGGATAGTTCCTGTCTCCTCACGTTGGTTCCACGGCCCCTACCCTTGCTGACAACGGACCCACATGAACAACTTGTCCAACTAAAAAAAGATCTGCGTCGCGCCACGCGCGCCCTCATCCCACCGTGTGGAACAGTGTGGCCCCACCGTGTGGCCCTCACTCCTGCGGTAACCCGGGCGTGGCCACCGCATCACGTGTTGCGAGTTTGTTAGCGTAATACTCTGACCTAACAACAGACTCGATGCATTTCGCCAACAGAATGACAGACGTCTTCGCAACAGAAGTGGTTTCTACAGAATGAATAAGAAGAAACTTGTGAAAATGTTCTGATTTACTTTTAGCTAGCACTTTGGTTCGGCCCCTATTGGGGTGGGGTGATCATTAGATTGGGGCGATAAAGAAAAAAGAAATGCGATATTCAAAAAGCATGGCACGCGGGTACTTTCTCCGCTCGGTTTAATCTGATGCCGAGGGTGGTCCCAGAGCTCCCTGTCTGGTACACAGACAGGCAGCCGAGCCGCGGAAGCTTGACCACGGCTCCGACGGCCACCATTTCTGGTTTCTTCCCCTAACCTTAAAACTTCTATCCACAGTAGAGTACAGCATCAGAATGGGCGCTCGGGGTATGTGGCGTGTGGTGGCCAAAATACCGTCACCACGATTACTCAAGGTGCCCCATGCGGGGTGTCACGGACTGAACCAACTGGTCTTCAACATCGCCAACAAAGCGTTGACAAAAAGGGGAGTTCATCTGTCCGACTCAAGCATCTAGATGCAACTATTGCTTACTTCGAACAATGGTACTACTCACCCCGTAATATTGAATTGTCATTCATTGAACGCCTACGTGTCATTCCTTTCTAACTGTTTCTTGTGCAAGAAATTTATTTTATGTTCGCTCATGTGAGTAACTTTCTATTTCCAAATCTGAAGCGCAGTATCTTCACAGCGCATTTGAAGACCGAAGGGGGAAGTTTTATACAGTGTAGCCCGGTTATAATGAAGTTGGCGGGAATCTGAAATTACTTCGCTATAACCGCTTTTTCGCTATTTCTGGCCTCTAAAAAAATCAAATATTATGCAGACCAAGAAAAAAAATTTAATTACACTTTCTGACAAAAGTGATCAAGGGTCTCTTGCACGCATTTCGCGAGCGCGCGTTCAGAACACGGCGCTCAACGTTGTCCAACAGATCGCAGCTGCCCGATTCTGAGCAAAGTACATGCGCAGCGTGTCGACAGCTGCGAGAGCTGCTCCGGCGGTCCCAGGCTGAGGCCCACCAATGTCGTCACCTTCGCCGTGCGAGGAACTGCTATCTGCGGCCTTTCCCTTTTCGGTGACGCTAGCGGCGAGTTCATCGGTGGTGAGCTCCTCCGTTGCGACGAGGTCTTGATCCGCCAGGGCCAAGTCCAGATAATCCAACCCGCTTGGGGCAAGGCTTGCATTGCTTCGCTTGCTTCACTTTTTCACCAAAATGAGTTGCCACAATCGGAACGGGTCTAAAGCGGCCAGGAGGTTTCTGAAGCTCCCCCACGACCTTCTCTCTGAAGAGAGGAGTACGCCGTAAAACAAGATAAGATCGCGGCGGTCGGCCCGCCTGGCACTGGAAAAAAGCTTTCGCAGGGAGCCGAATGGAGCGAAGCGGCTGCCGGGATCCAAGAATTGGCGGTTTTTTGGCCTAGTTGATTCACGCAAAAGCTCAAAAGGTGGTTTGATGGATTTTTTTGTTGTTGTTCTTGACGAAAAACTTCGCTTTATCCTCTGAGTCGCATTTTTTACTTCGTTAAAAGTGGACTTCAAAGGCATTGAAAATGCGAAAATTGGGACAGGAAATCAAGATCACTTCGTTATAACCGCTATTGCGCTGTAAGTGGGTTCGTTATAAATGGGCTACACTGTATATGTTTCACTTGTAATAGACATAGCACCAAATGTGCAGTTGCCTGGAGTATGTGCAGTGTGTCCTAAAAAATTCGTTTATATATATATATATATATATATATATATATATATATATATATAGTCGTGAAGTGGAGTCCTTAGTTGCTGCAGGAATACGCACAAAGTAGAAGTACGCTCTTCGGAGACTTAAAAGACCTGTCTCAGGTCAAAACGTTGGAAATAAAGTCTTCGAATCCGAAGAGCGTACTTCTACTTTGTGCGTATATATTGTGAGCAGTTAGTCGTGCGCCAGCCCTTTGGGACATTGACCGCTACCACAGTTACCTAGGGGCCACTATCCCATACCTCATCTTCCTCTGATAGTCATCCTCATCATCATCTTCCACCTCGGGGCTCGTGTCCGCCTCTTCGCCGCCAGCTGAGTGTGTGTTCCGCGAGAGCTGCTACGCCTAATAAACGTCCTGTACCGGCTGTCTTTCAAGGCCCTTACAAGTGGTGGAGGTCTACCTCGATCCCAGTACCTCTACGTCTGCCCACTGCACCCCTGGAGCTCCGTTCCGGACGCCGTTTACCACCAAAGGCTATGCAGCGTGAAGCCGCGAGCCAAACCGCTGGCGCCGCCGCTGCTGCGGCTCCGATATTTACGATCACCAGCCACCAGCGCGACCCACCGTTTTTCGCCGGGCTCCGCGGTGAGGACGTGGATGACTGGTTGGACCAGTTTATGAGGGTGAGTGCATTTAACCGATGGGACGACTCCTTCAAGCTCTACATCGTTGGTTTCTACCTGACAAAGGTGGCAAAAACATGGTTCCTAAACGAGGGCAGCCGTATCACTGATTGGACCTACTTTAAGGAAGAGATTCGGAAGATTTTCGGCACTCCAAGCACCCGTTCGGCCATTGCCAAAAGGAAGCTAGCTTCCCGTGTCCAACACCCTGAAGAGACGTACGCCTCATACATTGAGGATGTCCTTGCTCTCTGTTGCCGAGTGGATGCTGCGATGCCAGAAGCCGACAAAGTTCGCCACCTCCTGAAGGGCATCGCTCCTTTCGCATTCAACGCTCTTGCAGTCCAAAATCCTGCGAGCGTTAGCGATGTGCGGACAACGTGCCAACGCTTGGAGGAGCTACACTCTACTCGTCTGCGCCAGGACGCTGGCCCCAATGAGCTGCCGGAAGACGTGGATTTGCGCGCCCTCATACGCAGTATTATCCGTGAAGAGCTGCAGCGACGTGACCCACCTGCTCCCTCACGGGATAGCATTCGCTCGGATGCCCCTCATTTGCGCGACCTTGTAAAACAGGAGTTGGCCTCCATGGCGGGTATCGTCCCAACGATGCCTTCGGTTCCAGTCCCAACCATGCCGTCATATTCGGCGATCGCGGCGAAACAACCCTTACCAATGGAAGTCCCGCCGGCTCATGGACACTTGAGTGCCATCTCATCGGCAGCCCCCTTCCAGACTTACTACAACGGCGTCCGACCTGTCCGCCGGGCTTTTTCGAATGATCGACCTGTCTGCTATTATTGCGGAATCCGCGGACACATCTCCCGTTTCTGTCGACGACGTCAGCAGGATGAGAGGCGAGGATATGCACCTTTTGAACGTGACATCCGCTTTGCCTACGGCGCTCCGCGAAACCAGTACGCCTCTCCAACGCGACGGTACTCGCCGCCTCCGGCCCCAGTTGATACACCTTACAACGAGCGTTCGTCACGCCGCCGCCGATCTCCCTCGCCATATCGTCGTTCTGTCTCGCCCCTACGACCCGCGTCCGACCCCACGGCCTACCAATAGGAAAACTAGCGCCTGCAGTTTTTGGAGGGGAAACTGCGTTAGTCGAAAAGCCAAGAACTCCTCCAACAAGACCGTCGAATACATTACATGTGAACGTTGAAGGTTGTGATGTTGATGCCCTCGTTGACACCGGAGCCAGCATATCCGTCATTAGCGAAAATTTGTATTCACGGCTCCGAAAAGTACGAACCCCGTACACTGACCCCTCATTGTGTGGTGCCAATCAAGTTGTGCTAGAGCCGTCTGGATTCTGTACAGTGCGCGTTTTGATTGAGGGAATTCGACACCACATCCAGTGCGCGGTCTTGTCTTGTTGCTCCCATGAATTGATTCTAGGGTGGGATTTCCTCTCGTCGTCATCTCCTGCCGAAACCCAGACATTGCGATCGACCCTACCGGGCATACGCACAGCAACCCCGATGTTCCGCAGTGTCGCGTGGTGGCGAGTGCAGATTTTGTTCTTAGGCCTGGCTGTGAGACAAGAATTTCTGTTCGTGGTGGCCATTTCCGCGATGGAGACGTGCTCCTAATTCCCAGCGCTCGTTTTCTACCAAGGGGAATCGTTGTCGCAACTTGTCTTGTACGTTTCTCGCATGGGTCTGCGTTGCTAGTCGCCACGAACACTACACCGGAAACGATCCTCCTACGTCAAGGCACCACGATCGCTACCGCTGCGGACTCCGAAGCCGTCTCTGTTCTTCCGCTTTGTTCTGTTTCCTCCACTTCCCAATCTCGCCCTATGCCTCCCCACCCTGACCTTGCCGCGAGAATCAGCTCTGACCTCTCCCCACCGCAAACCGACTGCTTGCTGACTCTCCTGCACCGGCACAAAGCTTTATTTGATTCTCAATGCCCTACACTTGGTCAGACATCCGTGGCAACGCATCGCATTGAAACAGACGGATCCCGTATTATTCGCCGCCGCCCATACCGGGTGTCCTCATCTGAGCGAAAAATCATCAGCGACAATGTTGCCGACATGCTGCAGCGCAAAATTATACGTCCATCCAAGAGTCCTTGGTCATCCCCTGTGGTATTGGTACGGAAAAAAGACGGGTCTGTTCGATTTTGCATCGATTACCACGCACTGAATAAAATCACGCGGAAGGATGTATACCCAATGCCTCGCATTGATGATGCCTTGGACTGTCTGCAAGGAGCGGAATATTTCTCCAGCCTCGATCTCCGCTCTGGTTATTGGCAGATTCCAATGCACGAGGCCGATAAAGAAAAGACAGCCTTCGCCACCCCTGATGGACTCTACGAGTTCAATGTGATGCCTTGTGGACTTTGTAACGCTCCTGCAACGTTTGAGCGTATGATAGACACTGTACTCAGGGGCCTTAAATGGAAGACTTGTCTTTGTTACCTGGACGATATTGTTATTTTTTCTTCAAGCTTTGCTGAGCACTTGAGACGGCTGGATGAGGTCCTCTCGTGCCTCGCCAGTGCGGGCCTTCAGCTAAATACTAAGAAATGCCATTTCGCCACCCGCAGCATCCAAGTCTTAGGCCACGTCGTGAGCAAGGAGGGTATCCGACCTGACCCAGAGAAGGTGGCTGCTGTCGTCGAGTTTCCGCGTCCTCAGCAACAAAAGGCGCTGCGTAGCTTTCTTGGCCTGGCGTCTTACTTCCGCCGTTTTGTACGCAACTTCGCAACAGTTGCTTCACCGCTCAACAAGCTCCTCCACTCCGGAACTTCGTTTCAGTGGTCGGACGACTGCGAAGAGGCTTTTCAGCAGCTGAAGGCCGCGCTCACATCAGAGCCTATACTGTGCCATTTTGATGAATCGAAGCCTGTCATCCTTCATACTGACGCTAGTGGCCATGGGATCGGTGCGGTTCTCTTACAGTCGGATCAACAGCGTCGGGAGCGGGTTATTTCGTAGCCAGTCGCTCCCTCAGTTCCGCGGAGAAGAACTATACTATCACCGAGCAGGAGTGTCTTGCCGTGGTTTGGGCCGTTCAGAAGTTTCGACCCTACCTCTACGGCAGGCACTTCACGGTCGTGACGGACCACCATGCGCTATGCTGGTTGCAGACGCTCAAGAATTTATCAGGACGCCTCGGACGCTGGATACTTCGACTTCAGGAATATGACTTCACTGTCACGTACCGATCCGGGAAGAAGCACCTCGATGCCGATGCTCTTTCGCGTTGCCCACTGCAGCCGCCTGACACTATTTCAACATCGGCGCCACCAGACAAGGTGCTCCCTGTCGCACCTATCAACTGCACATCGGTTGACCTGTCACGCCTCACAGAACTTCAAAGACAAGACTTCTACTGCCGTACGATAATCGACCGTCTTACCGGCTCAACGCAGCCTCCCAACAGTCGGTCCCGTCGTCAACTTCAGAGCTTCCGACTTTTCAATGGTGTGCTGCATCGTATTAACCATCACGTATCTGGCATGAATGGGTTCCCGTTGCACCGCGCGCCATCCAGCCGCAGATTTTGGAAGCCCTTCATGACGATGCCACAGCGGGTCACCTAGGCTTCGACAAAACATATGATCGCGTCCGCGGTCACTTCTTTTGGCCTGGACTTTCTAACTACGTGGCCCGCTACGTCGCTTCGTGCACTTCGTGTCAGCAGCGCAAACGATCCACATCACCACCGGCCGGACTGTTGCAGCCACTTCCTTGCCCTTCTACGCCATTCGAAACCATTGGCATAGACCTTTACGGACCGTTGCCCTGCACAGATTCTGGCTACCGCTGGATTGTAACCGCCGTGGACCATTTAACACGTTATGCGGAGACAGCACCCATTCGCTCTGAAGCACATCCATGGATGTGCTTCAGAGGTCGGAGATTTCTTCTTGCGTTCCATTCTACTGCGTCATGGTGCCCCTCGTGTCCTTTTAAGCGATCGGGGCAGGACATTTTTATCGACTATTGTTGAAGAAGTTCTGCGTACGTCGAACACTGTTCATAAGACTACATCCGCCTATCATCCACAGACCAATGGGTTGACTGAACGATTTCATCGGACTCTCTCTGATATGATTTCAATGTATATACAGCCTAACCATACCAACTGGGACGTGATTCTCCCGTTCGTTACGTTCGCCTATAACACTGCAGTTCAAAAAACGACCGGCTATTCTCCATTTTTCCTCGTCTACGGCCGCGACCCGCCATTCATGCTCGACGCTTCATTTTTATCGGCTCCTGTATCCGCATCAAGCCCGCTCTCTGAGCAGTTCGTCTCCCGCCTTAACCACTGCCGCCGAGCTGCCCGTCTGAATACAGAAACCCGCCAACAGGATCGAAAGAATCGCTACGACGCCTCTCACCGTGCTGTTCGCTTCCGGCCGGGCGACGAGGTTCTACTTTGGACTCCCACGCGTAGGCCAGGATTATGTGAGAAATTTTTGCGCCGCTTCACGGGTCCCTACACAGTGCTTGAAGAAACCTCCCCAGTGAACTATCGTGTCGCCCCTAATTCTGCCCCACTGGACCGCCGCTACCGTGGCACGGAAGTCGTGCACGTCTCACGCCTCAAGCCGTTCGTGCGCCGCGCTTCCCCAACACTTGCGGCCGGGCGGCCGCCTCGTCCACAGGGGGGAATTGATGTGAGCAGTTAGTCGTGCGCCAGCCCTTTGGGACATTGACCGCTACCACAGTTACCTAGGGGCCACTATCCCATACCTCATCTTCCTCTGATAGTCATCCTCATCATCATCTTCCACCTCGGGGCTCGCGTCCGCCTCTTCGCCGCCAGCTGAGTGTGTGTTCCGCGAGAGCTGCTACGCCTAATAAACGTCCTGTACCGGCCGTCCTTCAAGGCCCTTACAATATATATATATATATATATATGTATATCTGTATGTATTTAACTAAATTTTTCCTTGCACTTTTTATCTCTTGATGATATGCTACCTGCGGTGTGCATATTTGTACATTATACGCCGTTCGATGTGCGTCGCGATTTCTTACTTTATTTCGCTTCAGGAATATTGGACACTATATTTTAATAAAAGTCAAATGTTACGTTGTAGACACGGTCTAGTGTTTCCAACGCATTCATTTTGCATTAAAGAACTAGTAACTGCAACTTTTTTTTTTAATTTGTAAGGAACAAGGAACGACCATCAGTTCCTCTTTCTTAGAGGAAAGCGTACCACACTGAAGGCAGCTATGCCCGTCTTCACAACCTTGGAATACCCAGAACTAAGCATAATCACCGGATCCCGTGACCTAGGGCTCTAGTCACAACAAACCTGTCTTTTTTCAAAGAAAAAACTTAATGTCCAAGAACTGAATCTGGTTTTCTTTGGAAGGTCTAATGTAAATTTGAGGTCTAAGCCCCACTTCTTCAAAATTTTATTTCATTAGGTATGAAATGACAAGGTTTTGTATAAACTCAAATTTGAATACTTTTGCGCACATCCCGCCTAGGTTTTTTCAAGGCTTATGTCAACCTCATCCATAAAATACTAATAAGCACTGGAACAATCTTTGAGCGTAGCCCCCGTTGCCACTCAATGAGGGTGGAACAAAAGTAAAATAAATCAATCTCAAGGAAACTGATAAATGATACTATTCTGCACCAACTTCATTTCATCTTTGCCCTCAGTTATACATTCCCTGGCAAGTTTCAAAGTTTGTCATTTGGAATAACTTAATACAGAACTTCTACGTTCGGGTGAACACTTCACAAGAACAAGGGTTTTGTTCTTTGAGGTATCTCGCATCCGCTTCAGAATTTGAGACTGTGAATTGGTCTCTCTAAATTAGTAAATTCAAGTGCATCTGCAGACACGCAGACGCTCGCCATTGCCGTGTCTTGTTCTCGGATACTAGTGCATGGAATGGTACCCCGCGTTTTCGCAGCAAAGAACACATTTCAAATATTGCTTTTCACCTTCGTTACAGACGGCGCTCATTTTTTCAGATTGTGCTGGTTTAGTAGCCCGGTCCTCCACATTCCTCGCTTTGTCATCCATCCAAACATATAGACCAGCATGTCAGACAGTTGATATTATATAACACATAAGATATTCCGATACTATATATGTAATTATTGCACAATATTTCATAAGGTATGGTCGTTGCTCTGTCTTGAAGGATACAAAAGATGTCGCCAAAGACTGATGGAGAGATGTCGGAGAGATGATACAGGCTGTTCATAGTAGAAGGAACGAGGTTCGGTGTGTTAGAGCTCCTACTGTGTAATTACTGGAGAATGAATTTTACTTCCAATCTGCTATAATAGTGGAGTCGAGAAGTCGTGCTACTAAGTGACCCCAACCTGGGAAAAGTAGCGTCATCAGTACCTAAGCCGAAAGGCAGTGTTTTAGAAGTGTTATTTGCAGCCAGAACCCACAAGACAGAGGTACCATCTCGTGTAATAGTTTTCGAGAACAAGACATAGCATTCGACATGGCATGGCATGACATATTGAAGCACTTGAATTGAGTTATTCAGGGAAACCCATTCTGTGTGAAATTCCGAAGTGTTTGTGAGTTATATCGAAGAACATAACCCTTGTACTGGTCAGGTGTTCAACATGGAGGAGGAGGGAGTATTTTTGGGCGTCCCAGAGGAATGATTACTTCTTCACTGGAGCCCATATGTAGTCCGCTTGAGCGCTTGAGCGCGTACTTCTCGGCGACCCTCGTGGTGTGAGGGGTTCATATTTCGGGGTAAAGAAAGTATCTTTATTTCTTGTCACCAAAAATCCCGGAGTACATCAGGCTGAGTGACATTATGTGCTGCCCAGCCAATCTGGTGAAGGATACGACGACCCAGTGCAGTTCTGCTCATTCAGAGCTTCTCGTTAGGAAGATGTCCCTCTATCAGCCCTTCAACCGTGTTTAAGATCCCCATCCTAAGCAGCCTCTCACGGGACGCATTCATGGGAGGACCACTGGCCTGCTCAACCGCCTTCCTAGTTATTACATCAAGCATCTTTATGTCCTCCTTGACTAGGAGAAGATGGGTGTGTGACGTGAATCTTCAACTAATCGAAGGGTATCGGCTTACTTGAGGCCTCGCTTCTTGGTGGCAACTCGTCTGATCATGTGTAGGGTTTGATTGAGGCTGTGGTTGAGGCGCTGCAAGGATGCGTCACTTTTGGTGTTGGCCTGGAGATGTAGGCCCAGGATCTTGATTCCTGGACTTTGAATGATGGCCTGGCCGTCAAGGAGTATTTGAATGTCTTTCTTGATGTGTCGTTTCGTGTGAGGGCAGACAGCAAGGAGCGCTGATTTTAGGTAAACACTGGAGGCCACAGACTTTAGCGTTTTCGTACTATACCCATGGCCTGTTGGAGCGTATTTTGGATCTCTCTTAGAGACGCCGTCCCCTTCCAATGGGTGCTACCATCGACGTACAGGGTGTAGCCGAGCTTTGCTGCATTCCCCGCAATCGGGGCAGTAAGGGCAGCCAGTATGCTGCCAAGAAAAAAGTTACCGAAGGTCCCCTAGTGGTCGAGGGCCAAAATGTTATAGGGGAATTTCGGGTGGCCTGTGCCACTCCTTTAGTTAAAAGAGTATATCCTGAGTGCTGAGATTTTGCCTGATACCAAACATTGCCGTGGGTGTCAGCTCCGCGTCGTCGACGTGTTTCTGTAGCCATTTGAGGACTATACTTTTCATCACCTCTCCCACGCAGGACGTAAGGGATATGGGTCCGAGGTTATCCACATGGGGGATTCTCCAGGTTTATAAATGAATCATACCTCTGCCGCTTCCCACGAAGGAGGTTGGGTGCCTGGTGCCCAGATTAAGTTGAGGTGTTGTAGGAGGAAGGCAAGAGAGTCGCCCCTGAATTTGTTTTAAAGTTTGTACGTGACACTGTCAGGTCCGGGGGCGCTGTGTTTCTAATCCTGGCTATCGCTGCCTTGAGTTCGTGAAGAAGAATTGGCCGGTCTAGGATGTCATTGGGGCGCCCTGTGTAGTGACTTGGAGGGGTGCCCAGTGGGTCTGTCTGAAGATGCTTATCTTTGCGTGCATTGCCCTCGTAGTCGTAGTTGTAGAGAATGCGAACTAAGCTGCGTTTGCTATCCGTCTTGCTGAACAGGTTACGGAGAAGTTGCCACGTTTTCTTGGTTACGAGTTCGCTATGAAGGCCATTGTAAAATACAATCCAATTTTCTCTACAGAGTGCTTTAGTGCATTCCGTCGCGTACTTGTTGGGTTCGTTGATGCATCGCCGCAGGTGACGATAGTGTCTTTTCCGCTTCCACCGCTTTGTCAGGCTCCTTCGTGCCTCCCACAGGTGGAGCACGCGGCAGTCCACTCACGGTATTTTGTGCGTAGTGATGATCGTCTGCGCGTGTATCTAGTCCAGGACAGATGGTGTTATGCCCACTGCTCGTAGTTTGAGAGTTTCGCCGAGGGTGCGTAGATTGTTCCTTTCGATATCTGTCCCAGTTTGTAAGCCGGGTTGACAGTATGGTTAGTAGGCTGTAGGTTTGGGCAAGCTGGTAATCCATGCTGTACTTATTGCGCAAAAAAGTAACGAACACTGAGGAGAGACGACACGAGACAGATCGCTCTGTCTCGTGTCGTCTCTCCCCAGTCTTCGATACTTTTTTGCGCAGTTGAAGTACATCATGGCCGTATGGGTGTCTTAAATGTGTCTTCGCTTGTTGTAAGCTGAAGTATATCATGGTCACAGCCGAGGTTGACCTGAGTGTTTATGCATGCCACGTCCAGGGAGCCGACAAGTACTCTTACCATAGTGGTGCCTTGACGGGCGGGTGTCTCAGTATCATTCAAGAGGGTTGGGTGAAAGAGATTAGTAAAGGCAGTAATTTTCTTGGCTCTTTTGGAGCAGTACTTGTAACCCCATGTCGAGTGGCGTACATTGGAGTTCCACAACAGGAATAGGGGTCTGCTCTTGGCCGTTTGTAGGACATTCGAAAGGTAGCTGTTATGTCTGCTTGCTTGCTTGACGGGCCACACTACAAATTTAGTATAAAAATGTTTTGGCGGTGCCTATTTGGTGGCTATGAAGCTCTACCAACGTGTGCTCACACCTCGTTGTGGAATAAGATGTTGCGGAGCAGCTATGTTGTTTCGGAATAACATTGCGTGGCTCGTTGCGATCGGTCGGAGTAAGTCATATATCCCAGCAGCTTATGTTTACTATGTGGTTCTGGCGAGGCAATGAAGTCTGCTTTGGTTTCCAATGAATGTATGTGTTGTTTTAATTCGTCAGCCTTGTCTTTAAACCCTCGGATATTCCACTAAAGAATCACTAGCGCAGTCCACCGCAGTCCAAGAAACAGTCCACAGGAAGGTTGCCTTTCGATGTACGACATAAGCACTAGTTTTGTTAGAGAATGCGAGCAAAAGAGACGTAGTTTCCACGTATTCTTGAGATGCTTGCCTTCCTCTGCGTTTTATTGTGGTTTTTGGCAATAACCTTGTTGCTATAGCCCCGTCAGCCCTGTAGTGGCGTTTGACGATACCGCACAAAATATCCTCTACTACTTTGAGAACAAAGCCAAAAGTGCTAGTTTTCCCGACGAGAGTTCTCCAAAGATGCCTCCCACCATAGGCATAACCGTTGTTGCGTTTTCGTAAAGGCGGCTGCTATGGAAAAAAACAAATATCTGGTACACACTCCGTGTTACAATGGCGCGGTAAATAAGCTGAAATCCTGGTTTTCCAGAAGGTAGACATAACTACAAATACTTGGACTACCGGCTTACTTTTTTTCCGTATGGTCAAGGTGGCGTACGTTTTAGAAGAGCGGGACATCCTTCTCTTCCTACTTTAAAAAATATTTAATTACGTTATGACTCAATCATTTCTCGGTCCAGTAAATTATAAACTACTCGCACTCTAAGCTGAGATTTTTTGTACTTTCTTCAGGTCAGAATAATGAAGCGCTAAGTTGGGCGAGTTGGTTACTGTATACTAAGGAATTCATCATACTAGCGAACATTAAGACAGGGACAGAGGTAAAGAGAATTGTGGAAGCCTTTTCGATAGGAGGAGAGGGGGAGGATGCGTGAGCGCACCGTCCTTGGCACTATCCGCAAAGGAAATCAATTTTTTTGGAGAGAGCAAGGTGCTTGAGCGTGGGCGAAGGATGAAGGCTGTTTGCACGTGTCGGTTAAAAAATTTCCGCCATGCGATATGAACCGGCGCTGTAATGTGGCCTGTGATATGAGTCATAGTGTTTCATTATGTTTTTTTTTGCTATAACCCTTTCCTTTTTCATGTACTTATTGGTGTTTTCCTGTTTATGTGGCATAAACTGAGTTGAAGTTCTAGCGTGTGTTTCGTCTTCTCTTTAGCTGTGTCCCTATATTAATGTTCGCTAGTATGATGAATTCTTTAGTATTCAGGTCGCAAACCGTAGGAATGCATACAGAAAACAGTTCTTCCTCAAAATGAAAATTCCGTTGCTGAAAGTACTGGGGATCGTGTAATCCATACCCTGGCCAAAGTTCATGTTTAGATTTCCTTGGGATAATTTTTTTCCATGACTTTGCTTCTTAAAATGCACTGAAGTGGCTATATGAGCATGTTGGTTGAACATGATTAGGGGACGATAGCATAGCTGGCACACAGACAAAAAGTTAGACAAGTAGACACACACAAGCGATGTTCGTGTGGGTCTAGTTCTCTTCTTTTTTGTCCGTGTGCCAGCTGCGCTGTCAGTGCAACCTTAATTTTGTGTCCTAACTTAGTACGCCGAATTTTAGTCGTTCGGGTGCTGTTGACAGTTTGTCTTAAAAGAATTCCCGATCAGCTTTCAGCCTTCTTCGAGTATTCTTAATAACAATACTATTTTTCCCGCCATGTGATACGGCGCACAACCGTCATTCCTTTTAAGGCATGCTCCTCATTATAAAAAACTCTTCCTTATAGAAAAAATGATTCTCACATAATATTTAACTGAAAACCCCTCTACGCCTAATTTATGTTCCTTGGAAGCAACGAACACTAACAGCTCGGCATGGGCGTTATGTGCAATGATCTCGCCACGTGATTTTTTACTTAGGCTCAACGACTACACGACTGCTTCGGAGATACAGAATACTTTCGGTTTCCTCATAATTAATTAAGCATCTACGATTTACGTTTTCCGCTCGAATTCGGTTTCTAAGCAACTTAACTACAGATTTTAACCGAGGCCGCCTATAAGTTTCAATAAAATGAAATACTAGTCATGTGCTCCCCCTCTTATACCTGTTTTTTTACTGATGAATATAGATTTTTTAAAAGACTTACCTTAATGCGTTTTCTTTTCTCGAACAGCTATAATATTTGAACTGTGAGATAAAGTGTTGCAGTTTACCTGAAAGGTGGTGCAAAAATTTTCATATTCAGAGATATCTCCAGTGCGGCTTGCCTGGAAGCACAAACTACATTGAAGAACATATTGCAGCACTCATATTTTCAAGACATCCATTGAGTATGCTTATATTAACCAATAACAATTACCGTACCGAGGAGATGATAGAGTATTTTAATTGATGTTTATATATTCAAAAAGGATATTTGGAAATTGTGCGGCAAGTGACAACATTATTTCAGTGTACGGCATAGGTTGCATACTTCAGCACAGTGTTCCTGATTCACAAAACTACTTTTCTTTTTATTTGTGTTTATTGCATTACAGTCGTTTTTTTCTTTGCCACTTGCAGATAACAGGACAAAGAGATCCAGGTCTCTGCTGTAGCGGTGTATGCAGGACAGATTGTTTTGGCTATGACCGACGGTGATTCCAGACCCAGGATACCTTAATTTGGACATTTCTTTTCCGATTGCTCAAGCATATATTGTACGCTTTATGCAGTAGTTTTTTTGTTCTTGAACATAAAATGTACTTTTGATTGCCGAGTTATCTGAACTGATAATAAATTCACTACATCTCAATTCATGAGACTTGTCTACTTCATATTACCTTTTCGAAACGAAATTATCAACATCGAATGTGTAGCACTAGTGCACAACATACCGCCGTCACTTCTTGCGAGCTCTGAGGCCGTCCACTTCTATAAGCCAAACAGAGAGAGAGAAAGAGAGAGAGAGAACATTTTTATGGAAACTCCTGCAGAGCGCTTAGGCTAGCCCTTAATGGGGGTCCGTCACAGTGACGTGGCCTGGACGTCGTCGCTACTGCGTCCTGAGGGCCGCTTCCTTGTTCCGCCCATGGGTGTAGGCAGGCTTGCGCCCCCCTACCTCGCGACTACTCCCGGTCGCTGCTTCTCGAGGGCCACCGTGACCTGCTGGACCGACTGGAGTGGTAGTCCGTAGTCATAGCCCCTTGTTGCACCATCCTGATACGGTGAGATCGTTGTCATCTCGCTTACCTCACGTGGGTTCACGTCACAGTTCCACAGGATATGAGCTGCCGTACCTCGCTCGCACAACCTACACACGTCACTCTCATACACACTGGGGCAAATATACTTGGCAAACACCGGGGTGATCAGGCATCCAGTCTGCAGCTGTCGGTAAAGCACTCCCGCCGTGTCAGTGAGTCCCGGGTGCGGGGGTGGCATAATTCTCCTGTTCAGTCGATACCACTTCACGATATCGTTAAAGTCGGTCATTCTATTCTTGCTGATGTCGAACGGTATCCACTCCGGGTCGGCCTGGCTGGCTGCCGCGCGGTTGACGAGTCGTCGCGCGACTGCATTGGCCGTCTCGTTGTCGTTTTTGTTCTCCCTGCTCGAGTCATGTGGGCCCATGTGGACCAAGAACCATTTCATTGATACCGCTCTTGTTCTGTGTTCCGTCTTGCGTAGGATGTCCACCGCTGCCCCGCACACCCTGTTCTTGGCATAGTTCAGCACGGCTGTGCGGGAGTCACACAGCACCATTGTACAGGCCGAGTCCGCGATAGCCAGCGCGAAGGCCACCTCCTCTGCTTGATGTACCTTCTTATTATAAATGCTCCCGACTGTCTTGGTCTCTCCGGTTGATGCTGCTACCACCGCAGCCACGTAGGCCCCAGGGGTGTCTTGATATTCTGTCGCGTGCACGTACACGGCACTGTTGTCGGTCGAGTGGAGGTCGATGAGGGCCTTGGCTCTGCCTAGTCGCTGTTCCTGGTTGTGCTTAGGGTTCATGTTTTTGGGTACCAGACATATGTTAATTCGGCGGCTGACAGCATCCGGCAATGAGACTGCACGCTCTTGTCGGTCTCCCGTGGGGACTAGCCCCAGGTGCTCCAAGATGTGCCATCCGGTCCTCATTCCGGAGAGCCATTCCAGTTGGGCCGTCCCTCCTTCAGCAATTCGTCCAAGGCATTGTGGACAGCCAGGTCCATGAACGTTTCGGTGTTCGTGCTTCGCACGAGCCCCAGCGCCATCTTTTACGTCTTGCGGATAGTCGCGTCAATCATTGCTCACTCGCCGGGCCTCCAGTTGTGGAAGACGGCCGCGTACGCAATGTGGCTGATTGCAGCAATGTGGCTGATTGCAAACGACTCGACGAGGTGGGTTAGGCTCTCCTCCTTCATGCCTGATATTCCTGTGGATATCCGCCGAATGAGGCTCACTGCCACCGCGGCTTTCATTGCCAACTTGGTGACTGGCGCTCCGTTGAATCGGTTGCATTCAAATAGCAGGCCCAGGACTCGACTCTTGCCAACTTCGCGTATCAGGACCCCCTTCTGTGCAGACCGTTATCGCGCCATCTCCGCATATTTCTTTCGTGTGCCCTTTGGTGGGATCCCGATCAGCTCCGATTTCGACGGGGAGCAGATGAGCTCCGTCCCTCGTAGGTTGTCTTCGATGGCGTCCACAGCCTCCTGGAGTGTTGTCTCTGTATGCCCATCGCTTCCTCCTCTTACCCACAGGTCACGTCGTCGGCGTGTATTGTATGCCGGACATTCTCCACTTCGTCGAGACGGTTGCACACGCCAATCATTACCAAATTGAATAACAACGGGGATATCACTGACCCTTGGGGGGAGCCGACGCTGCCTAGCTGTTTGTCCAGTAGTTGAAGGTCGCCCCCACAAATCCTTGTGATCCGGCCCGTGAGGAAGTCCCTGATGTACGCGTACGTCGCCGGCGCATGTTCACTCGAGAGAGCTGTGCGAGGATGGCGGGGTGACGCTTTGTCAAAGGCACTCACTCTGGAGATCAAGACCCCGCACGGCTCTGTTGTCTCGAGTACCCACTCCGTCATCGACAATCTCGTGTTTCAGAAAGAGCACGGCGTCCTGCGTCCCGAGCTTCTCCCGGAATCATATGATACACTCTAAGAAATCGAGGAGTGCTGGGCACTCTGTGTAGGAGTAAAAACTTTTGTCCCATATTTGACTCCCTTTGCGAGCATTGGGCCACTCCTTCATGCACAGAATAACGGTACTCCTGCCGAGAGAACCGCGGCACTCCCCACCTGACAGCGTGCACTTACTCCTCCCGGGAGTCCGGCGTGGGCCGCCATAAAGGGAGTCGAAGCAGTCCTCGGAGGATTTGGCTACTCCCGTCGCGGCAGAGTACCTGAACACTGTATAAGCGTTACAGTACCATCTCAAGGCAGCGTTCCACCATTCCTTGTGAGAGTGGATGAGCTCTACTTGCTGCGGCGTTACTGAATGCCTCAGCAGAGTGCTACTAAGCCCTCTAGGACAGCATTGGGTTGCGCCACAAAAGCGTTCTGCTATTCCCCGCGAGGCAGCGTTTCTGCACTCCACCTAGCTGCTACAGCACCCCCCCCTTCCCCTTGAGTATCATGCATTGTAGCGTTTTCGTGCTTTTGAGCAGCTTTACCTTTTGGGAGTTACCAACAGCAAGGCATAAGTAATTTTAAAAC
The DNA here is from genome assembly GCA_013339765.2 of Haemaphysalis longicornis. Taxonomy (NCBI): domain Eukaryota; kingdom Metazoa; phylum Arthropoda; class Arachnida; order Ixodida; family Ixodidae; genus Haemaphysalis; species Haemaphysalis longicornis. Next base: position 21,083,590 of record CM023458.1, read on the forward strand.
AATTAAGGCACGAGACAAATGACTCATTTATTTTTTTGAAAATATCACAACATCGGTTCTTTCCGCACTTTCACGCAAAAAAATATAGCATTAACATATCACAGATAAGAAAAATGCTGCAATTCCCCCATTCCACGCAGAAGGGACGTAGCCCTTATATTAACACAAATTAAAGGAACAATTCACAAATAACTGCCGCAAAACAACAATTGGCGGCAACTAATAACACTGAGAATATAACATTGCAAGTTATGCATCTACACACAATTAAAAAGTGAGACAGGGTCAGCGGAAAATGGCCCGAAAACATGAATAAGATATAATATATGATGAAGTTGCAAGTAAACTGCGGCAAGTAAAGGGAAAGAATCAAGCGAAGAACGATTCGCAAATAACTGACACAAAACATGACAGTGTGGCAAAATACAAAATTGAAGGATGAGCCTAAGCCGTATAGAACTAAAGATGGCACCTTATGGCTGATACACACACTAATAAAAAGGGACAGAAAATAGCACCAATACAGAACAAATAAGAAAGCTCGACATTGAAATTAAACTCTAGTACAACACACAAAATACACAGCAGAAAACATTCACCGTTTTTTCTTTTTTTACGGGTTAAAAAAATCAAGCTATATTTCAAAATGTTTGGTCGGCGGCCTTCAACAACAGTCGGGACGAGCTGGGGCACTAGCCTCAGCCCAAGAAGAGCATTTCTATTAGCTAGGATCAACTAAGTGCGCTTCGATGGCTCGGGGGACGCTACTGGACGCTGTGAACAGCCCTGAAAAGCCCGAACACTGACAGCAAAACAGTGCAAAACCGTCTATGAGTCAAGGGCAGTCGGTGCAAAGTCTCGAACGAACAATACGGACGCTCCAGCAGACGTCTCAGGTCTCTCCCCAGAAAAGAGAATCTTTGGATATGGAGTGTCTGCCCCGGGTTCCTGCATGGGCAGAAATGGAAAACAAAACAAAACAAAAAACAATGAAAAGACAAAACAATGGCAACAAAAAGAATTGGCTCCAATCCATGTTGTGATTGATTGTGGGGTTTAACGCGCCGACGCAACACAGGCGATGAGGCGCGCGTAGTGGAGGGCTCCGGATTAATTTTGACCACTGGGGGTCGTTATCGTGCGCCCAAATCTCGTACACCCGGGCCTTTTTGCTTTTCGCTTCCATCAGAAATGCGGCCGCCGCGGCCGGGAACCGAACCGCGACCTCGTGCTCAGCAGCGCAAAGCCTAGCCACTGAGCCACGCGGGGGTCAATCCAATCCATGTTGTGAGGGTGGTTGTAAAGCAAAGCTTTTAAACGACACCCACAACAATTGCCCATGCGACGTCACTTGAATTCACACATGTGGCTCTGCAAAGAGTGAAACGAGAGATTCTGCCAGCCGTTACTTGGAATTCGCAGGGGCGGCGTCCCAATGCAGCAGCGTCGACCACGGCCGGGCTAGAGCGGTGGATGCCACCGCGTAGCCCGGCCGTGCGTCAGCACAAAGAAAACGGACAGGAGCGTCTTTCTTACTTAGCCATCCTGATGTGCTAGCTAGGGGCTACACCACCGCACGACACAAGCACAGCCACTGAAACAAGCAGCATGTGAACTTAGTGATTCCCATTTATACCGATTTAAACTAGTTAGTTTGTAATTTTGATAAGTACGAGAAAGCTGGGGGAACTTTTATAATCATTATTTATCAGAACCAGTTGCTCCGACAACCTTTTGTAGTACGTCTTAAAACAAAACTGAATTGGTATTCATCAATTTAGAAAACAAAGCCCCATTCGTGGCAAGCAGTGCGCAAAAAAGTATCGTTTCTCTAGCGGCCAGATGTCTGCATGTGGTTTGTACTTTGTTTTCCCGCCCTTCAAACCACCCCTTAACGTATCTTTGCCGTGCGTAAAACCACTTAATTCCGTCAAATCCGGGTCACACACGAGATGCTGCCCAACAAGTTAATCAAGCCATGCAGAGGAAGCGCGCAATGGGCGCAAAGTAGGGTTGCCACCTGCCGGGTTTGGACCGGCCCGACCGGTTTTTTTAAACAGCGGGCCGGTTGCCGGTCCATACTTGAAACCGACCATCATTGGCCGGTTTTTTGGCCTTGCGCCGTGATTATGTCCGTTTTGGCGTTTTTCAAGCGTCAATTCAACAACTAAGACGATAAATATGTGTCGAAAAGCTGCGAAAAGACACGCGAGCAGAAAAAATACGCGGGCAAGCGCTTGCCTGACATGGAGGGGGACCTAAGGGAGGGAGAAAACATCGAAATGCTGCCGCCGCGGTCAGCAATTGCGGTTACATTTCGGTGAAGCACATACAGAGCAATAACCTAGCTCTGAATCACTTTCAGTACAAAGGTTATGTTGATTCCTCTCTAAGAAAACGCTACAATAAATGGCACTACATGTCAAAAACATGGAGTTTTTTTTTTTCAACACGAAGTAAACATCCATTATCCCCCCCCCCGCCACAAGGGCCGGTTTTTTTTTTAGGGAAAAGGTTGCAACCCTAGCGCGAAGCTGCACCAAAATAGGCCCAAAACAACCATCGCTAAAGCAGACGACAAAGCCGCACCGCAGACATGCCCGCCGAAGAGCAGGCACGCCAGTGCGGGGAACACCTGGTAAATTCGCCGCACCATCTACACTGCTCCGTAGCCTGCCCACTTGGCCCCCTCTTTGACAGAACACGCATGTTGCAATGTGTGCCATGGGCAGTGGCTTCTACTGCTTTTTGCAGCCTATGCCCAAGAACAAGAATGAACCAGCAGCCCAGGGTATGCCCAATTCAGTAGCTAGTGCAATGAAATATCCAGGGTGGCCCAGCCATTCATCACTATCGTTTAGATTATTTTAACTGCAGCTATCAAAACTCTAGGTTTGCCATACAAAAACATTTGTACCCTGTTATTCATGGCTACAAATGTTCGCAGGCCAATTTTGAACTACGCCGAAATGTACGCCAAGTTGAACACCAAATCTGACCAAAATCAGACAGCATGATAAACAAGAACAGATTTTTACGACTTGAATCATTTTACTCGATTCAGCACAATTGACAGGGCTGCTGTTCATAACACTGACCTTGAAGTTATGTGCAGACTGCTTTGTTAATTCAAAATGTAAAGCTAAGCTTAGCACTGCCTGCCTAAGGAGATTTTACTAGACCAAAACTTAGCTGGGGTATGCAACCTTGTTTTTGGTTACGAACATATGGTAATCACGCTCACTGAAAAAAAAATCATGATTTAAACCGTGATCTCCAAAATACAAGTAAAGCACTTCCCCCCTTAATTAACTGGCCGGACAAAACAGCGGGCCAAAATTTTAGCATTGATAATGCTTGTTTCTCACACATCACTAGTACTACAAGCAAGAGCCAGACTCCTAAAGTAAGTTCTCATATCACCAATATCCCTGAAGCAAACCATGTTTCAAACAGAAATAGCTGGCATTTAATTTGACTCAGACGTCAAGTGCTGAGGAAAAATGACCCCAAACCACAACACTGAAAACACTAGAATGCCACCATATACTGCTATGCTTGCTGACCACACTTCCAGCGTCTACGCTAATATCAACACGGAAAGTCAGTGAAGAGAGCACCCGCTCCAGTCGCAACAGTGGAGGCATAAGTGGCCACTATTTGCTTTGTGTACATTATAGTGTTTCTTTATATCTTTCATTAGGGCATCTTCCTGTTTAGCATTAATTTTTTCCGTAGGACAGCGGGACCGAATATAGAGTGCCTTCAATGCAATGTACAAAGTGCTTGACGAAGCAAGACTAAAAATTAACTAAAAAAAATGAACGGTGCAATTTTGCCCAGTCAAGCACGTACGCCGTTTTGTACTGTGTTGAAGGCGCCACATTATTTGTCCTACGGGAAAAATTACGGCCATACAGGAAGAAACCCTAACAAAAGATTAAAAGATCACTACAATGTACACAAAGCCATTAGTGGCCACTTAGGCCTCTACTGTTGGAATTGGAGTGGCTACTCTCCCCTCTTTCACGAAACAAAGGTTGTTGCAAAACACAAAGACATTAACGAGATAAATCATTGACACCGCAGAAATAGAGTTCCAAAGAAATTAATTTTCTGGCCCACAGGTAGCAGTGGACGTGTGGACATATGGCACAGTGTAACAACTGCATGGATTATCGGTAGGAATTGCTAGTCCTGTTTTTTTCTTATTTTGGATTATGTTATATGGCAAAAAATAAAAATCTGCTGTAAGTTGGTGCTTCTGCTTGGCCTTTTCATCTCTTACATTGTCCACTTTGCGCTGTTCCTCTCTTTGTCAACGATGACCCAACTCGCCCAAACCTCATCCATAGCAGGATCAGTAAACACTTTGCTACTCGACATTAAAAAAAATTTGGGTTAATGTTTTGCGCTGGTTATGACCACCTGGGGAGTTAATATGTGCCGAAATTGTGACACCCAGGCCTGCATCTGAAAGCAACCTTTGCAGCCATTACCAATGCTACTCGACAGAAAACACATTTGAAGGTAACGTATTGTAGCGCGAGACAGGTGTTATTCTGTAATTTTTGACCAGTGAGTGATTGGTAGGGGCAGTGCTATCATTACTCTAATGTGGGCAGCAGGATGACCAACAATGCAGCATTTGCGCTGCACATTGCATGAATCTGCACACAAAAAAAAAGTTAACCTTATGCTTACCAGCTGCGAAAGTATGGCAGCAGGCTGCTCCTTCACGAGGCGGGGCAAGCTCTTCAGGACAGCTACAGGCGTAACCATTGAAATAAAAGAATAAACAAAACACAAGGGCTAAATGCACATACTAAAAAAAATACACAATGGTAATCGACTGTGTAAGCAACAAACTAAAGAAATGCCATAAAGTCAAAGGAAGTATTGCAGAAATTCTAATAGATGATAAACCTCCAAAGTGAGACACGCAAGTTTACCCAATTTACTCCCGTGTTTACACAGTACCGAGGCATTTTTTTTTTCCTTTTCTTTTTTGCAAACTAAAAGCAGTTCCATTTACAGAACATTACAGGTGCACTAAATGAAATTTCATTTTAACTGAGCATTTACACTCATCGGTGATGTCCCCGTTTTCTCGAGACCCCGTTCGTCTTCCTTCCAGTGCCAGGCTGAGGATGCGGTCCCCATGTTTTTGAATGACCGCAAGAGCCGTCCCTCACATTGATGCCCGTCAGCCTTTGAAACTCCTCGTACAACTGAGGAAAAAAAGCATACTATGTAGAAATTGAGCATTCAGGCAGCACCTGCACTGCAATGACACAGCTGTGAGGTGTGCTCAAGTAAAATTCAATGCAATGACTCTTGGCCCATTTACAACCTCGAAACTTTTTGTTATGAAGAAATGCTTATGGCTGATGACAAGCTAACCACCTGAAAAAATTGTGTGGCCGGTTCTGAGAAAACAGGAGAAGCAGATCAATGAAGCTTGAACCTGCAGCATCGTGTAAACCTGAGTTTGCTATTGATTATCCAGGAGTTATGCTATGGGTGCTGGCAAAAGGCAGCACGTGTCTAGGGTGGTTGGAGTATTCACAGGAAATATACAAGGCATACTTTGAAACCTCACTTCTTCGCCACATAATTGTTCATTCTTGTTTTGTCTGTTCTAGCGGATGTTCTAGTTAGCTTCAAAGCTGTCTAAAGTAACTCCCCTCAAAATGCATGTCCCGCCGCAGTGAACCTTTTACTCAGTCTTAGTGGGCTTACTATCGCGATGTTATTTCATAATGCTACAGGTTACAGCATTTGCTCCACCACACCCTAAAATTGCAAGTGTGATTGAAATATCCAAGTATCGTTCAATAAACGTGCTGTTGGGCTTTTGTTTGTTTGTTTTTTGCACTGAGCCCCCTATTCACCAAGTATGCTTCTTAGGCCAAAGATAACAGCACAAGCACTACCAAGCTTACAACAGTCCTAATGCCAAAATAAAGCTTCACCGGCTTTCTTTTTT